>JAQJVL010001737.1:0-150734 GCA_035578905.1 Stictocephala bisonia | reverse complement strand
GTATGGAAAGAGTTCTTTGAAGAATTGCTGAACAGAGAAGTTGAAGGGGGCACTGAACAAGCGGATGTCGGAATTGGTGAGGAGGACTTGGAGCAACAACCTCTGGAAGACCCAAGAATAAATGTGACAATACCAACAAGAGCAGAAATAGTAACAGCCCTTAAGGAAATGAAAAATGGGAAAGCCCCAGGAGTGGACAACATTACCCCGGAAATGTTGAAAGCTGATGTGGAAGTAACTGCAACCATATTTCAGGATCTGTTAAAAGATGTGTGGGAGAAGGAAGAAATACCAGAAGATTGGAAAAATGGTCTGCTTATAAAGATCCCAAAGAAAGGGGACACATCACTCTGTACTAATTGGAGAGGGATTACATTGCTTTCAGTGCCAAGTAAAATACTAACAAGAATAATTCTCAACAGAATCAAAGAAGTAGTGGACACCAAATTAAGGAGAGAGCAAGCGGGTTTTAGAAGGGACTATTCATGTATAGATATGATTACTACCTTAAGGATAGTAATTGAACAAAGTTCCGAATATCAAACACCATTATACCTGTCCTTTGTTGACTTTGAAAAAGCTTTCGATTCTATTAGCAGGCAATCGATATGGAAAGCTTTAAAATATTTTGGAGTCCCAAAGAAAATAATCAATCTCATCCAACTTATTTATGAAGATTACAAATGCCAGATAGTACATGAGGGAAAACTGTCAGATTCATTCAGTATAAAGACTGGGGTTAGGCAGGGTTGTTTGTTGTCGCCAATCATCTTCCTAATGGTTTTGGATGGAGTGATGAGGAAAATAGCAAGAAGGCCCAGAGGACTGCGGTGGGGACTCACTGATAGACTCGAAGACATAGATTTCGCCGATGACTTGTGCATTATTGCTCATAGAAGAATAGATATGGAAGATAAGCTCAGAGATCTTGACAGAGAAGGGAAAAAAGTTGGTTTAAAAATTAATTTGGAAAAAACTAAAGAAATGAGAATAAATGAAAGGGACAACCAACAACTGGAGCTGAATGGCAAGGTCATTGAGAGAGTGGAAGAGTTTGTCTATCTTGGAAGTATAGTATCTACGTCAGGGGGGACAGAAAAAGATGTGGCACAGAGGATCAGAAAAGCCAAGGGAGTTTTTGCCCAACTAGCACCAATTTGGCGATCAAACCAACTAAGAAGAAGCACTAAACTCAGAATCTTTGGAACAAATGTAACTTCTGTACTTCTTTATGGTTGTCAAACTTGGAAAGTTACAAAAACAATAACAGCCAAACTCCAGGTTTTCATAAACCGGTGCCTGAGAAGAATTTTAGGTGTCCGATGGCCTGACATGATCACTAACGAAGAATTATGGAGGAGGGCGCAAACATCCCCTGTTGCTGATATAGTTAAAAAAAGAAAATATGGGTGGATAGGACACACTTTAAGGAAAGAGAATAACAACATCAGCCGCCAAGCTCTGGATTGGAACCCACAGGGAAGCAGGAAGAGGGGCAGGCCAAGGATGACATGGAGGAGATCGGTTGAGAAGGAGCTAAAAGAAGAAGGCAAGAGCTGGGGAGAGGCAAAGCGGATGGCCCAGAATCGAGTTCGGTGGAGATCATTTGTTGCGGCCCTACGTCCCCCTCGGGATTAAAGGAAATAAGTCAAGTCATATGAGTAAAGTGCAGCCCGTCGGATTACACTTTGGTGTAGGTAAAACGTAATTTAACGCCCTTACAAAATTTTCTTCCGTCTAAAAATTTTATATTTTCGTTTCCCTTAAACCCTAGAGGTGTTAAACAAATTTTAACATACCCCTAGACTCTATGTCTCCTGCTGGTATACCCCACGGGCCGTAGTGGATTTGGTGTCCGCTTGTCCCTCAGGGTCAGGTGGGCTGGTTGGATCTGGAGTCGCTTGCAGTCCCTTGGAGTTGGCTTCTCTGTCTCTCAGGAACGGCTGCAAGTTCGGTCGTCCCTCAGGTTCAATTTGGCCGCTGCTGAAGTTCTCCGGGGGTTGATATCGCAAGGGGTTGAACCGTGGCTCCATCCAAGTCCTCCTCCTAGCTCGTCTCGTGTTTGCTCTGCAGGGTGGGTTGACGAAGCCTAGGTAGTTGGACTTCCAGGTGCTGGTCCTCCCTATTGGTTTGTTTCCCGAAGTCCTATCACTTCCAGATCTCTCCTTAGACTCCTCTTTTTTCCCAATTCTCCCCTAGTATCTCATTCTCCCTGCCACTCACTGGACGCGCCTACAATTTCGGAAATACCAATTATTATCGGTGGTCCAATTACGGATCACCCTAGGCCCGTTTTCGTGATGGGTGGGACCTCCTCCTCTTTAGAGCTTCTGCTGATTCTCCGTCGCATCAGCATTCATCGGCCTAATTTTTGGTGTGTCTAAAATTGTATTATTCTGACTAACATGTGTACAGTGCTGACCCTGCTTCCTTGACATCCGATCCCTTGCTTTCTGAGTTAACACTCTCAGGATGTTCTACTCAAATTTTACCTACTCCACTTCCTTTACCGTATTTCCTGTTGTAATAAAACCTCTTTCTCATTTTTACTGTTAATCTTTATTTTTATTGTATTATTATTATTATTATTATTATTAATTATGAGGGAATCTTGTGCAAACGTGTAGCAGTTAAGTAAACCTTAAAGGTTTTACAACCTATAAAACAACAATTGGTGGATACCAACAGAAATTACCATGAATGGCTGTGGTAAATTTCTGTACTATTGTGTAATTTTAAATTAGCACGTCAATATGAGGTGTATGTATACTTACCACAACAATAACGGAGATTTAAGGTTTGTAAATCGACAACATATTGTATTACTTTACGGCTGGAGTACAGTCAATCACTGAAATTGGTAGTAGAATATGGAGCAGTAATTCCACAAGGAATAAGAATTAAGTACAGTTAAAATACCGACAGAATTAGGGTCAATTGTGTATTGCATCCCATGCAGGCTTCAACAACACTTCCAACAATAGTTTATATAAGTGGATGAAGACAGAGCATACCACGCCGAATACTTTGATTCTTGAAGTGGAAATGTTAGCGGAACGGTTCTATTCATGGTATGTGATCTACACCATGAATATGTTTTTGACTACACTATATAACTATCTAATTAAGTTTGCCAAACATTTTCATCGCCCTCAAATCTTTAATTAAAAGTGTCAAGTGAGTATTCCTAAGAAAAGGGCAGAAAAGAATACTCCAATTATGACGATATTAATTTAGTATTGTAAAACTTGATAATGTTGGTAATATATTTTGATAAACCAAGTTAATAGTTAGCAATGTCATGTGTGGAAAGGGGTTTTAAAATATTCTTTCTACTTGGATTTCCTACTTTAAATAATTTAAATTTGATAGTTAACAAAATTTAGTACGTCATTAATATTTAGCCAACAATGTGTGTGAACAATAGGCAGCTTGATAAAGTAAAACTACAAACTGATATTTTGAACTTAATATTCCTCTCTATTCTATATTAATAGTACAGGAAACCAAGTAAAACATTGTAGAAAAGTTCGTATTGTAAATAGAAAGTAGTTAAATCGATTTGAAACCTTTTGCAAGATGTTTATCTACATCATAAATACACAAATTGTAAAGTCCGGATATGGTTTAATATATAGTAAACAACAAGTAAACAAAAACAGTAAATAATTGGAATAGATCGAAAAATACAATACACATTTTAATGAAAATTAGTAACTAGAAGGTTTTTAAGTCACTTATTAATATTAACATTAAAAATGTAAAACAAAAAGGCGGAAGGAAAATTAAGCTTTCCCGGTACTATCACGATTTTTACGAATAAAAGATAAAAAAATATGTATCCATTTTTAATTTTAAATCATATTTACGTACGTAAAAGCTGCTAATTACTAGCTAATGGTTCGCTGGAAATCCAGAAAAATCTAGTTAGTGAATGAACATGTAAAATTTATAACAATAGAAATTTTTATTCAAAATAATTAAATAGGGGTTTCATAGGTCGCTTATTGCAATTTCAGCAATAAAATAATGTCGGATGAAAAATCGTGATTTTCCACAATTACCATACATACATTTGACACAAAACGTTACATATAAAATGTGACAAAAAATTACGAGAAAGTGGTGGATGAAAAACCTTAGTTTTTCAAATGTTTAAGGCTGGTAACTGTTAAAAATTACATTTTTATTATTTAAATTATATAAATATTTTCTTTGATTAAAAATGTTATCTTGATTCAAAACGGCAAAGCCTAGAAAAATAAACATAATGGCTGCTCCTTGTAACATTTTAAAACTTATAGTTTGTGCTAGTATAACGGGTTGGGGTAAAGCTTGCTGTTGTACAAGAAGTGGCATTGAATCTTCTACTTCATGCATACATAGTTTTGGGGTAAGCTGCACAAATGTTACACTCCTACGGGATGAAAACGATGAATTTAATAATGAAACAACTCCAGTTAAATCAGTAGAAATCGTCGAATAGTAAAGATGAGATAAGTAGCGAAGTTGATAACTAGTTTGAAGGAAATTTATTTTCTTACAATTCACAGGCATAAAATGTAATAATATTTATTTTGTTAATAAATAATAATTTACAAAATCTCTAATTGTATTTTAAGTTAAAATTCTCTTCGTATTTGTAAATTTTATGACATTTTACTGCTGTCAAGTAGTAAAATTGGGAATTTATTGCAGAATTTTAATTTATTTGCATACAATTCATAAAAGTATGAAATGTAGTCTCTTGTTTATTATGGAAGATTTACAACTTGTTGACCGCTGTAAACTGTTAACAAATATGATATCACGAAAAAAGGCTAAAAAATCATTAACTTTTCTGCGTATAGTTTTAAAATTTGCTTTTTAAAAACTATTTCCTTTGAAGGATATAATTATTTTTCACTATAGTTAAAATGTTGTATTT
The DNA here is from genome assembly GCA_035578905.1 of Stictocephala bisonia. NCBI lineage: Eukaryota > Metazoa > Arthropoda > Insecta > Hemiptera > Membracidae > Stictocephala > Stictocephala bisonia. The sequence continues at coordinate 145,807 of JAQJVL010001737.1, read as the reverse complement.
CAACAATAACTGTTTTAAGATAATGATATCTTAATGTGCAAGGTCGCATTAGAAAGGTAAATTTATACTCAACAAAACAAAGTTATGACCAATTAAATATGTTGATATATTTGTGGTTAAATCATATAATTTTAGTGTAAAAAACACGAACAGTTAAATTCTAACACTCATAGCTTTGTTTGGATACATCAAAACAATGTTTTTTAACGTAAATTGTTGGGCAAGTCAATCCCTACAGGTTAAGTAAACAATTCCTTAAAAAATCTACTAATTTTTCACCATTGGTCAAAATGGGTAAATCATTTTTCAAAAACACAAATTTTACCAATTTTGAAAGTACGGCTAAGTTTTTCATATGAGTTCAAAACGAGCAAAAAATTTTTGAGCATGTAATAAGACATATAATATGACTTTAGACTATTGTATTTATTTCTCTAAGACCATTTTCCAATTGGCAACCCTTTTTAGCCACAGAGAGTCAGTAAAGTGGCTGAATAGTCAAAAAATATCTGGCTGTAATTTTTTATATTTTTTGTGATAGGAAACTTTTAAGTCTTACTTTATTTTAATTTTTTTCCTTCCGAAATATCGTATAAAATATTGTTTTGTATGAGTCGCCATCTTCTAGATATTCACGTCGAAACAACCTATTTTTTTTAATTTATTGATAAAAGTGCCATCTTTAAATTACTCTCTATATCTAGCCTTTGGATAGTCATGAAAAAAAATAAAAGATCCTGAAAGGTAAATATATTAGCTTTAAATTATGACCTAATACGTTTGTACATAAGTGAGAAACTTTTTGCACTATTTATAAAAAAAAACTCATGAAAAACATGACATTTTGGTGTAAAAATTTCAATATTAAATGCTCTCTAGCTAAGCAGGAATGCATTTTATTGAACAATTGTTACGTGTTAATTTTAATATTTTGTCCCTCATATAAATGTGTCCTCCCCTTCAACCCAGCTAGGAAGCGATCAGGCAAAATGGTGTGTTTCATGGAACTACATCTCCCTTCATATAATATAACCAATTTCAAGTGAATATATTAGCTTATACCTGGTTTACTGTACTATAAGTTAGGTTTCTACCTAACTTTAAAACGATAATATTAGATTCATTGTTATAATTGAATAATCCGTATTTGAAATGTTGATATTTTGTCCTTATTTTTCTTAGTAAGTGTTTTCTCTAAAAACGCAATAACAACATACATTATTGTAAAAAATATATATTATTACAAACATAAAACTACAAGTATATTACGGAAAAAGATGCCAAGGTTACCAGCGATAACGTGTGTGCGCGTTTGCGTGTTGGCCAAAATGCAAGGTAGATAAGGACACGTCAAGATCTCAAGTACTCAAGTTAATTACTCAAGGTTAAGACACTTAGTCTTACCCTCTCAGCTTCTTCAGAGTTAACCTAATTAGCCCTGTAATTGTGTTATTGCTCTAACCCTAGGGAAACCAATTAGTACTTTTCATTTTACTTACTGTATTAGTTAAGTAGTTTTTGATATTCGAAGTATGAAATAGTTCTACGACAAATATAGTAATAGTTGTAATATTGACTCTCTGCGCACTTTTTTACAAGGCACTACAGCTGTCAGAAAGGGAGACCAATAATACTTTTTTGTAAATTTTCGTTATGAATTATAAATCAAAGGCTTTCTCAATATAATGTTGAATATAAATTGAATGAGAAACTAGTTAATATTAAAACAGTAATTAACAAAAATCAGGAAAAACAAATCTTTGCATTTACTATGATTCTACTACACTATGTGGGTTTCGTATCAATGTAAATGTAGTTTTGGTTCTCACAAATCACATTAAAAATCTATATTCAAAATCCTTATTTAAGTATCAAAACAGTTTAAAATTTAGACAGAATCACTAGGGGTTTTCAAATGTAATTCAGCCAAGCTAGAGAACTGTGACTAAACCTAAACATGGTTCTTAAGTGATTTATAATTAAATGACTATCGATTGATTAATGTGATGTAACAACACTGGGTTAATATATATATAAAACTACAAGTGTATTACAGAAAAAGATGCCAAGTGATAACGTGTGCATAACGTTTAAGTGATAACGTGTGTGCGCGTTTGCGTGTTGGCCTTTTTAAATCATCATGTAAAACGGTTTCATTATTTACTTCTCTAGTAGTATGGATATTGGAATGGGTAAAAATGTGTATGGATACAAGTACTTTTAAAATTATGTCCAAAAACACAGTTGGGAAAAAAATATGGAAACGCTTTCATAACTTTTGTATGGCATTACTTGTAAAAGTGAAATCTTGTACATCGTCATGGATACAATAACACAATTCTTTTCGCCATTAGCGACATATAATCTTTTTAGGGGGACGTCCAACGTGAAGTGAAAACAATTCTTTAATGTAATCCTAAATCAAGTTTGGTATCAAATTAAAGGTCTGTTCAATAGAAATCAATTGCCGCAAACTGGTCTTCGTAAGGTCTATTCTTTTCAGAGTAGCAGTCAGTTGCATTTCAAAGTAACTAATTTGAAGACTATTATTTCTCCACTATTTAACGATTTTAAGTTAATTATTCTGATCAAACATTATACTTTAAAGAACACAATCACAAAAAAAATTAAACTATCAAAGTATCCAAGGAAATAATATAAAATTGTTGTGAAAGCGTAGAAAATATAAAAACGCTTTCACGGCAACTTTATTTTTTCCTTTGATAGTTTAACTTTAATTTTTTTTAAGTATTGTGCTCCATAAAGTATAATTTTTCATCAGAATAATTTACTTAAAATCGTTAAATAGTGGAGAAATAATACTGTTTAAGTTAGTTACTTTGAAATCCAAATGATCGCTACTCTGGACTTCTGAACAGATTAAATGTCACTAATGGCGTAAAGAAATGTGTTATTCGTAACCATGATGATGCACAGGATTTCAATTTTACCAATGATGTCATAGAAAAGTTGTGAAAGCGTTTCCATATTTTATCCACCTTGTATATGTAAGGTTTATTACGTGATAAGGGATATATTACAAATAATTAATTCGTCATAAATAATAAAACTGTATTCTCCACATATTTATAATAAAGCGTTCACAAATGGGTAGATATACATAAATATCTCACAGCGCATGAGGTTTGCATTTATTGTGCTTTATTTATTGTGGTAGTGTTTCCTTTGCAGGTGAAACTGATTTTATATTTTCATATGTTTTATGACTGAAAATATAAAAATGAATGTACTATTATTAAAGATTAATTTATTACTATTAAAAAGATGTATTTACCTTGTCCATATTTATACGATTCTATTTACTTGTCAGTGTGAGTGACAGTGAAACGTTCACTCAAATAGTCACGCCGGCTGATGTATTTACCTCGTCCATATTTATACGATTCTATTTACTTGTCAGTGTGAGTGACAGTGAAACGTTCACTCAAATAGTCACGCCAGCTGATTTATTTACCTCGTCCATATTTATACGATTCTATTTACTTGTCAGTGTGAGTGACAGTGAAACGTTCACTCAAATAGTCACGCCAGCTGATGTATTTACCTCGTCCATATTTATACGATTCTATTTACTTGTCAGTGTGAGTGACAGTGAAATGTTCACTCAAATAGTCACGCCGGCTGATGTATTTACCTCGTCCATATTTATACGATTCTATTTACTTGTCAGTGTGAGTGACAGTGAAACGTTCACTCAAATAGTCACGCCGGCTGATGTATTTACCTCGTCCATATTTATACGATTCTATTTACTTGTCAATGTGAGTGACAGTGAAACGTTCACTCAAATAGTCACGCCGGCTGATGTATTTACCTCGTCCATATTTATACGATTCTATTTACTTGTCAGTGTGAGTGACAGTGAAACGTTCACTCAAATAGTCACGCCGGCTGATGTATTTACCTTGTCCATATTTATACGATTCTATTTACTTGTCAGTGTGAGTGACAGTGAAACGTTCACTCAAATAGTCAAGCCGGCTGATGTATTTACCTCGTCCATATTTATACGATTCTATTTACTTGTTAGTGTGAGTGCCAGTGAAACTTTCACTCAAATAGTCACGCCGGCTGATGTATTTACCTCGTCCATATTTATATACGATTTTATTTGGTGAGGGAATGTGTAAACAAACTTAATCCTTTAATAGCACCACTTGTGTTTTGAAGGCAAAATCAATACTATTTGAGTGTTATTTTTTCAAGGAGTATAATTGGTATAAAGTTTTGATAATTTTGTCCCTATTATCTAATAATTTCGTATATAACAACTAGCCCTACAATTTGCAATATACGATATAAAAATGTTCTTTTCTATGCTATGACATTTTGTAGTTCAATGTAACTAGTACCTCGTATGGAACAAAAAGAATGATGATTTTCCAACTTTCTTTTGGGTTTTATCACTGCGGAAATAGTTCAATTAAGTTCAAAGTTGACAATAATCCTCATATAAAAATAACATATAACTTTAAGTTGCTGGAATAATCTTAAGACGGAAGGATATTACAAATTCAAGATTTAAACATACAAAAATAATAAATTAAATGAATACTGTAATACATTTATTTTCCTCCACAAACAATGTATTTATTGAAAAGCATGGAAAACTAGGAACATGTTCTGATCAAATTTTACAAGTATTCGTGATCAGATTGTTAATAATAGTAATAAAATAAAATAAGTGAGGTTAGTCAATCTACAGTACAAATAAAAGTAAAATCTACCACCTTTGTGGTGTTGGCAACAACATGACATCAGCTATGAAAGTAAAATAAATAAACACTATATTTATGTACTTGCAAACATATCTTCTGCTACACACATTTAATGTAATACAAGTAATAACATTAACATGAACAATTAACTGAAAAGGAAATCAATTAATGCAAAATAATAGAAGGAAGCTCACATCTTCTCTTTTAAGTAACCGATTCTTAAGAATGAACATACAAGAAGAATTGATATATTTTCTTAAATATTAAGGTAGTTTATTAAATATATACTGACTCAAAAACTGATATGAGTGTTTAAAAAATAGGTTTGTTAACTTTTAGAGTTTGGAACTAACTATTACAACAACTACGTTTTTTATAAAACAAATTTCGTGTTTAAATTTGTCAATCTATACATATATAAGCCAAATACCACTCACTCACTCACTGACTGACTAAACACGAAATCTCAAAAACCACAGAACGGATTCGTATGAAACTTGGTACGTAGCTTCCTCTAGGGTAGTAGGTGCTCGCTAAGAAACGGTTTCAAAAAATTCAATCAGGTTCGCGACCAAACCGTGAAAAACGCGACTTTTAAATTTATGTATTTTTTGTGAACCTACAAATCACATTGCAACAAAACTTGGTACCAAGCTTCCTTTTACGTCTTAGATGAACTCTAGAAAAAAGTTTTCACAAAGTTCGGGTCATTTCAGCACTATAAAGAACTAGCAGAAAGTACCCGTGCTTCGCTACGGATTATGATTAAGGAACGGATTCGAATGCAAATTGGTATGTAGCTTTCTCTAGAGTTGTAGGTGCTCTCTGAGAAACTGTTTCAAAAAATTAAATCGGGTTCTCGACCAAACCGCGTAAAACGCGACGTTTAATTTTCGAATTTTCTGAACTTAAACATTAGATTAAAAGAAAATTTGGTGCTAAACTTCCTTTTAGGTCTAAGATGAATTCTGGGACGTTTTTTCTGAACTTACAAAGCAGATCGCAACTAAAATTGGTGCTAAGCTTTCTTTTAGGTCTTAAATGAACTGTAATAAAAATTTTACAACAAGTTTGGTTCTGCTCGGCACTATAACTCTTTATACTTTGCATAAGTGCTTATAAAAAAAAAACCATTTCAATCACGTTTCAAACCAAACAGCAAAAAACTCGATACTTGACGATTGTTGTATATTTTCTAAACCTAGACAACAGATCACAAATAAACTTGATACTACGATTCTTCGGCTGATTGTAAATTAGCGATAGCAGTCTTGGCTGTTCACTAGAAGGCCGGTTCTTATCAGTTGACCTCTGCCCTCCCTCCCACTCCCCGCACCTCACCAGCACTGCACCGCAGTACGGCTCGGCTCATATCAGTCCAGTACACGCTTTTGACCTGAACACTGCTTTGCTGTTTGTTCAGTTCTGTCCATTGCTTATTGCTTCTGAATACTACCTAATTTTTCTTAAATATTTTCTTTTGCCCCACTATTTGCTACCATAGTATTCGATTGCCTCACATCCTTTCATACCATCATTTTTTTACCTTTTTTCATGTCATAACTCTGACATTCTTAATAGTTCTCCTGGTTCAAACTTGATACAGTTGACATAATTCTGTAGTTACAACTCCAGCCACTCCACTTTGGGTAGGGTGTTCCCTTACTACATGAGTTTATATTGGTATTTTATTCTGTTAACTATTTGCTTCTTTTACTTACTGCTTGCTTCAATTCTAGATCATCTGCTTGGGTTTGAACCTTTTCAATTCATCTTCTTCTTCTAAAATACAAAGCTAAATTTTTCTTTATTCATCTTAATACTTTTTCTGAACAGTTGCACGACAATGGTTATTGAAACATTCGATATTGATGGTGTGGCAGTACCTCACCATGTCATAAAGATCACTGGGGACGGGGCTTGCCTTTTCTCCTATTTATCTTATCTGGTCCACTGTACAGCTTCACTAACACTCCGAGTGCGCGCTGACATTGTGCGTCACGTGTCCAACAACTGGCGCAGACTTAAGCCTTACACCTTGACCATAAATAAAGTCCCTTACAGAACTAAACGTCAGTACATCGCCGACATGTCACAGCCTTACTTCTATGGAACCTTTTGTGAGCTCATGGTTGCAGCAGAGGTCTTTCCTTATAAGTTCGAGCTCTTTCGTGACAGAAAACTCTTAGCCTGTTATGGGGATGAGGTTCAGGAAATAAAAAGACTTAAGTTCTCTGGTGATGACTTGGCAGGGCACTTTGACGTTCTTATACCTTGCGAACAACCTTAAGTACCAAATTATTTTCAAAACAGTCTACATACCTCAAAATCTTATGCCTCAACATTAAAATCCCAACCTGGTTTTTCTGAATCTATGCCCACCGACCCTATTACATCCAAACCTGGCCCATCTTCCCTTTGTGTCTATGAACCTGTTGCAGTCCAACCAGGCTCTTCTCAGCCCATCCTATCAAACCTTGAAACTCCCTTAGACATGAGTTCGGACGAATCAATCGTAACAGTGATCACACCTCAAAAATCTAGAGGTAGAAAACGAAGTAAAAGATTCACTGATTCCATCCGAAAAAAGCAGGTTAGGGAGTCTGTTGGTAAAAATACGGAGAGCCACCCTGAAATGCATAGAAAGGCTGTTAAAAAATATGCCGAGAGCCACCCTGAAGTGCACAGGGGGGGCTGTTTAAAAATATGCCGAGAGCCACCCAGAAGTAAACAGAAGGGCTGTTCAAAAACATGCCGAGAGCCACCCAGAAGTAAACAGAAGGACTGTTAAAAAATATACCGAGAACAACCCCGAGATTAACAGAAAGTCTGTAAAGAAGTACTCAAAAAAACCATCCTGAAGTTAATCGTGAGGCTACGTCAAAGTACAATGAGAGGCGTGCACAAGTAAAGTTACTGCCATGGACAATCAAGAAACTCTCAGGTTTCAAGTATGACCCAAACATTGAATATTCTACAGATAAAATAGTTCAACTTTGAACTCGAGAAAAGTGCAATTTCTGCCATGCTTTAAAATGGAAAGACGAAAGCCCCGGAATGTGTTGCAGTAATGGAAAAGTTCAACTGCTTCCCTTTCAAAAATATCCCGACCCCTTACATAGCCTTCTTTCTCACGATCATCCTGAGGCTGAGCATTTTCTTAATAATATTCGCAAATACAACGGTTGTTTCCAAATGACGTCGTTTGGAGCAAAAGAGATAAAAGGAGACCATTTCATGCCAACATATAAGGTGCAAGGCCAGGTTTATCATAGAATAGGGAGTCTAATGCCTCGAACACAACAGCAGCCGTCTTTCCTTCATATATATTTTGTTGGTGATGATAACCGTGAAAGAGACATTCGCTGTGGGTACTTTCAAGATGTCAAGCCAGCATTGGTAGGCCAGCTACAAAAAATTCTTCATGAACATAACAAATATATCAAAGAGTTCAAAGCTGCTATTGATTCTGTTCCCAAAGATCAGCAAGATTTCCAGGTAGTTATCACTGCTGACCAGAAGCCTTCAAGTGCTCACAATGGACGTTACAATACTCCTACCACTAACGAAGTTGCTGTCTTGATTGTAGGCCAGGTGTTTGAAAAGCGAGACATTGTGCTATACAGTAGGGAAGACAAACTGATAAGAATCAGTGAGCTACATCGAGCGTATGATTCTCTTCAGTATCCTCTCATGTTCTGCCGTGGTGAAGATGGCTATTGTATCAACATCCCTCAGCGTGACCCAAACACCAAGGCAGCACTTAAGAAAACTGTGTCTGCAGCTGATTTCTACGGATATAATTTAATAGAGCGAGAAGGCGAAGAACCATATTTACTTTTGTTTCGCAACCTCCTCAACCAATTTTTGGTTGATATGTACGCAAAAATTGAAACAGAACGGCTAAACTTCATTCGAAACAACCAAAAAAAGTTGAGGAGTGAAGACTACATTCACTTGAAGGATGCTATGAGAAAAGCTGATGCTCAGGTATCGGAGCTGGGTAAGATGGTTGTACTGCCATCAAGCTTCACTGGAGGACCTCGCTACATGCATGAGTGTACTCAGGATGCCATGACCTATGTCCGCCATTTTTGTCGCCCAGATCTCTTTATAACTTTTACGTGCAACCCAAAATGGCGAGAGATATGTAAACTGCTCAAGGAAGGTCAGAAGGCTCAGCACAGACATGACTTGGTAGCGCGGGTTTTCTAATTAAAAGTGAAGCATTTGATGAAACTAACGAAAGGGTCTATATTTGGAGCATGTAGATGTCACATGTTCTCCATAGAATGGCAAAAAAGAGACCTTCCTCATGTACACATTCTCCTTTGGCTAGAATAAAAGATAAACCAGACATGATTGACAAAGTTATTTGTGCAGAGATACCTGACCCAGAGCTAGACCCTGCCCTCCATGAGATTGTGAAGTCAACTATGATCCACGGCCCATGTGGTGCTCTCAACAGAAATTCGCCCTGTATGGTTAATGGAGCTTGCAGCAAAAAGTATCCCCGTCCTCTACTAAGAGAAACACAGACTGGGGAAGACGGTTATCCTAAATACCGTAGGCGTTCTCCTTCAGATGGTGGATTTGTTGTTGACATCAACGGGGTAAAGCTTGACAATCAATGGGTGGTACCTTTTAACCCTGTCCTGTCTCGCACCTTTTCAGCGCATATCAACGTCGAGTACTGCAACTCTGTCAAGTCTATCAAATATATTTGCAAATACGTCAACAAAGGGTCCAATCAAGCAGCTTTTACAGTTGAAAATGAACTTGACGAGGTGACAAGGTACCAGACAGGACGCTACATTAGTACTTCTGAAGCTGTCTGGCGAATTCTCTGCTTTCCAATAAACGATCGCCATCCCCCAGTCATGCATCTTGCAGTTCATCTTGAAAACGGCCAAAGAGTTTATTTTAACGAAGAAAATGTCATGGAAAGGCTAAACAATCCGCCAAAAACTACTCTTTTGGGCTTCTTCGATCTGTGCAAAACCGATGCGTTTGCAAGAACCCTCCTTTACTCTGAAGTTCCGTCATATTTCGTATGGAAAAAGAATACCTTTTGTAGAAGAAAGCAAGGGAAATCAGTACCAGGCTATCCCGGGGTGAAAAAAGATCAGGTTTTAGGCAGGGTATATACTGTTCACCCTAATAACTCTGAGTGCTATTTTCTACGTCTTCTCCTACACGAAGTCAAAGGGCCTACGTCATTTGAATATCTTAGGAACGTAAATGGAGTGGTCCACCAAACGTTTCAGTCTGCATGTACAGCTCTTGGTTTGCTCGAAGACGACACTCACTGGGATCGAACACTAGAAGAAGCTTCACTCTCAGACTCCCCGTCCAAGATCCGCGAACTACTTTCCATCATGTTGGTGTTTTGCCAAGTAAGTAGTCCTCTCACATTATGGGGAAAACACCGCGACAGTTTGGCGGACAACGTAAAGAGGTCGATGGAGACAGAGTTTGGGGATGTGCAACAGCGTATGGACATTGTGTACAACAAATGTTTGGCTTTACTCGAAGATTTGGTGTATTCAATGTCTGGCAACCGTCTCCAAAACTATGGTCTTCCTACACCACTTCGTGAGCAAGAGTACATCACTAACAACCTGGAACGCCTCAGAGAAATTTCTTTCGATGTAGTCCAGCTCTGTGAAATGGTTGCTGTAAATGTTCCAAAGCTGAACGAAGAACAACTGAATATTTACAAAGAAATTACCTGCAGTATTATTTCAGAATCTGGGCAACTCTTTTTCCTAGACGCTCCTGGTGGTACCGAAAAAACATTTTTGATCAATTTGTTGTTAGGAAAAATAAGGAGTGAGAAAAATATTGCCATCGCAGTTGCATCCTCTGGCATTGCTACGACACTGCTTGATGGTGGGAAGACGGCTCATTCAGCTTTCAAGTTGCCTCTCAACCTGAACCACTCAGAAACACCTATTTGCAGCATATCAAGACAAAGCAATATGGGCCAGGTACTCAAAGAAACAGTATTAATTGTTTGGGGACGAGTGTACCTTGGCCCACAAAGGAGGTATAGAGGCTCTGGACAGGACACTTCAAGACATCAGGAACTGCAAATGTCTAATGGGCGGAGTAACAGTTCTGCTGGCTGGAGACTTCAGGCAAACCTTGCCCGTGATACCTCGAGGAACTCGGGCTGATGAGGTGAAAGCGTGCCTTAAGTCATTCTTCTTATGGCCAAAAATTAAAATCCTGTCTTTGAGAGTTAACATGAGAGTTCATTTGAATGGTGATTTGAAAGCAGAAGAATTTTCTACATTAGTTTTACAAATAGGTGATGGTAAACTGCTAGAAGATCATGAAGGTAAATGTGCAATACCTCAAAATCTTTGTCATACTGTTAGTGATATGAAGACACTGCTTGACAAGATATATCCTAACTTAAATGACAATGTAAACAATAGTCCAACATGGTTGCAAGAGAGGGCGATTCTTACCCCAACTAACGACTCTGCAAATATAATAAACCTTTCATTGTTAGAAAAATTGCCTTCTGCTGCTGTGAGGTATGAATCTGTGGACTCAGTGGTTGAGACAGAAGACGCTGTTCACTATCCAGTGGAGTTTCTCCACACTCTGAACCCCCCTGGAATTCCACCTCATGTTCTTTCTCTAAAAGTCGGTGCTCCAATAATGCTACTTCCCGCAACCTAAACCCTCCCCAAACTCTGTAACGGTACCAGGCTGCAGGTGAAAACTCTGCATAAACATGTTATTGAAGCGACAATATTTACAGGCGTTGGTCAAGGAGAAACTGTTTTTATTCCCCCGAATTCCTCTTATTCCCTCAGACTACCATTTTGCATTCAAACGTCTGCAGTTCCCTGTAAAATTATGCTATGCCATGACTATTAACAAGGCACAAGGGCAAAGTTTGAAGATGGCTGGGGTAGATCTGAGCAATGACTGTTTCTCCCATGGCCATTTATACGTAGCATGTTCTAGAGTAAGCTCATCTGACAGTCTGGTCGTCCTTCAGCCAGAAAAAAAGGACTAAAAATGTTGTTTACAAAGAGGTACTAAGCACTTAAGAAAACAACAAACAACATCAATTTTGGCTGTCCGTATATATCTATCAGACTAAAATGTACTAAAATATATTTAAGTACTTGCATATATTAAACTACCTGGGTGGGACTGTTCCGGCAGAGGATAGGGTGACTGCCTTACCAAATAAAACTACCCGGTGAGACTGTTCCGGCAGAGGCTAGGGTGGACTACCTTACCAAATAAAACTACCCGGTGTTTTTAATTAAATTTTATATATTATATATATTTTTTTTTTTTTTTTTTGGAAATAAGTTGTAAATATGGTCCTCTACCTGCCGGCCTCCCCGTGGCGAGACTGGATTCGCCAGACTCATTTTCCTCAATTTTAATTCTGGTAAACCAACGGGCAGATGTACTCGAGTTACTAACAATTAATTATTTCGTTCCTCGGCGAAAATACACAACCCGTACATAGGTCCTAATGTAAGTGTTCCTTAATCATAATCCGTAGCGAAGCACGGGTACTTTCTGCTAGTTCATCATATAAAATGATTTGAACATTTTGAAAGCAGTGGTTTGTATACGTGATGTTTAGAATTTGTGAGATTATTAAAAACTAGAATACATCAAACAAATATGTTAGAACAGATATAATTTAGATCATATTTTATATTTAAAATTGAGGCAATATTTAACAATAATTCTTTGGTCTAAGTGAAGTACTTCTTTCTCATAGTAATAATGACAAGTGTTCCCTACAGCCTTTGTGGACAGGCAGCTCCATCTCGGCCCACTGAGTTGTAATAAAACAAGTGAATGAATGTTCAATACTCCCATCACTGATGAAAGCTAACAATAGATTCAACAATAGTTGTTATTATTGATATTACAAAACATCTCATACTAGCAATTTCTCGTAACTTTTGTAGTAGCACAAGTTTTGTTTTTTATTACTATTCTCACTATTTTATACGTATTAGTATTACTAATATTACTAATTTATACGTATATTATGCAAAGACCTCATTACAAGGATGCCGTCTAAAAACAGTTGGTGGTAGAGAAATAGTTTCTCAATTCAATATTATTGCTATTCACAATGTGGGCTGGACACGTCTACCCAACATATGCCATATAACAGTTAAACACTTTTCTTTAGAAGTCCTTTATGTTTCATAAGAAGGACATTTCAAATAGCCGTTTTGCTTCAATAAACCTGTATTTTGTGCATTAGTGTGCAGTTAGCTGAATACTGACATTAAATGATTGTAGTGCATTCAACAGAACGAACACACCTAGTCAGATAAATTATGGGTAGTTTAAGAATCAGATCGCCTAAGAATAGCACGTATTTAGTACAATTTATCGCGGGAAATTTAAAATCCTCTGCCAGATCAAATTCTCAATATTAAAGAGATAGGCCTTTGTATAGAGATGTGATTTCGGCTTGCTACTCAAAGCATAGCAGTTATACAACATACAAAAAAATGTTGCAGTGAAAACTTTCTCCTTCTATGTATCCAATGCAGCAATACAGTTATTTCTTAACCCATTTCAAGGTATGAATCTTAAGGAGAAGAGGGGGGCAGCAGTTTTTTTATACAGAAAAACTACTTCTTAAAGTGGTGGAATTGAATAAAGCGCAGGTGATTCAAGTAATAAACCCACAAACCCCCCTCCCACGCTTCATCGTGAAGTGAAATTTATTGTTTGTTGATAACATGTATTTTTTACGGACACAACATATTTGTTGACGGAAAATGTATATTTCTGTACCTTTCATGTGGTTAACTATGATGATGCTTGACAGGTAAATTGAGCAATTTACCTTTTAACGTGTGTTTGCACAATTACAGAAGTTTATTTGCTTTTGAATCATTTCTATTTGTATTTACTTAATTTACTGGATACTTTAATCTAAATTGGACAAGTATTGTAACAATATAAATAGTTTGTAATTACGTATTCTTTGACGGGATTTACTTATCGTTTTGAAGGTTAGTTTTTTTTTTTTTTAGTTCAACCATTGTCAGAGAAAATACAATGTTTATATTGAAACACATTTTGTTAATACATTTTACTTTTTAAAATAAAAATTCATATCTCGTATATATTTCCATACCATGAAACGAGGAGACGTGATGAAAACAATTCCATCAAAGCTACTAGACCCTACTAGACTGCAATGAATCAGGTCTTCCTACAAACAAATGTTTTAGGTTAAAGTTAAAGTTAATGATTGTCTTATTTTACCAGGCGAAGTTAGGGCTAAGGAGCCCTCTTTAACACTTAACCTGGGGACCAACGGCTTTACGTGACTTCTGAACCAAGGGAGCGGCAAGGCAAAATCTATTAGTGGTCACATCGGGTATCGAACCCGGACCGGCAGCGTGGCAAGCCAGCGCCTTAGCCCCTTATCTACGGCCACTCCTATGTTTTAGGTTCATATACTAATATGCTGCTTAGCATCAATATAAATAATGATAATGGTTTATTGTCATATAATTAGTGTTACATTTGTGTACCTACAGAAAATCTACTGCAAACTGGTGACTCTACAATCTTAACTCTAATTTTCTAACCTAAAAAATAAATTAATCTACCAAAATTATAATGTGGGCATGTACATATTTCCATTCTTTGTCTAATTCCATTCATTACCAAAGCGAGACGACTTCGTCCTGCAAGTAATCCCAGACTGGGTAGTAGCTTCGGTCAACGAGAAACTACCTGAACTTTCGATAGCTGGTTGGCATTCCCCAAGCTTTTGTACTCCTGTCGTTTTTTATTATATATTTATATTCCACTGTAAAATAGGCTTATTTCATATTTTCTTAGTCTATGCTTGGGAATTCTTAGTTTACTTTTATTCCTTGTATCATGGTCGTGGTATACATTATTTTGTTGGTAAGCAAATATATTTTCATGTACATGTTTTACCACCTCTAATAAGTAAAGTCCTAAATAAATATAATTTAAAAATTATATGTGTTTGATTTTGAAATACCTACCACCAACGCACACCACAAGCAACGCGTTTGTTCCTCCCATTTAGCAACAAACACAAACGATGTTGATGGTTCCCCTTATCAACAGAACTGTGCCTACCCTTCTATCCACTGAACACTCTAGTTTTAATTGTGGTTTATGCTAAGCAGTAGCATGCGTGGTCGGGCGAGAGGGCAATCACTTGTCATCTACGTCCTAAGAGTTAGTGAAAGGATCGTCCAAAAGACAGTATCTTTTTCTCCGTCTCTCTACTTCACCCACTTTGTTTTTTCACGCACATACAATGACCACAACCACTGTCTTACGTGTATGGGTGGGTGGGTGGGTCACAACCACTGTACGTGTATGGGTGGCCAGGTGGGTCACCACCACTTTACGTGTATGGGTGGGTGGGGGGTCACCACCACTGTACAGTGGTATTGATTCACCCGCTCACCCATACACGTACCATGCTATTGAAGTGAAGTGAACTGATTTTTTTTTTAATTTATAGTTGTCGATTGACTGACAATGTTGGGAAACTATTCATATTTAATAAATATACTATATATTTAGTCTAAAACTTACATTATCACCATTTTTATAAAATTTTATTCATTAAAAATACTGATACGGATTCCCTGACATAATACGACCAACTCATTGATTGCATTTTAAAAGAATTTGTAAAAACAACATACCTTCGTTGTGATTGAGTACTTGTGGGTCAACTTTTTACTATGACTAAGTTGCTGGGTTATTCACAACCAAACATAACCATAGATTTTGGTATTTAAGAACACCTTCTTCTAATGTAATTTCATCAATATTATTGTACCTTGTAAAACTTGACCCATCAAATAAAACTTTTACTTCCTCCAAAACTCAAAATATTTAATAAATGTTGAATCACAAATGATTATTTTATAAGAAATGAGAAATAATTTAACCTTAATGACTCGCTTAGCTAGTGTAGGAAACCAGGACCTGGAATAACTATTGACACTGGTGAAAGTACAACACAAATTTATTGTTACAGTATATCATCTTGACAATCCCTTCCAAAATATTACAATTATCTTATCCTACTTTACACTATACACCTCCTTTAATATACCTTCTCATCCAATAATAGACAATATAAATTATTCGTTTTATAAATCTTCAATCAAATTACTATTAACATTGGCTTCAATGTACAGTCCTGGAAATCAACAATTCCAAGAAATTACAACAAGTGACTGCAAACTCCTATACTATTAAATCACTATCCTCTAAATAATTATATAAACGTCACATTAAGAATCAAACTAAATAAGTATTATATATGCATAACGTATATACTAACAATTGCACATTATATATTCAATAATAAGCTATGCTCAAGAAACAATCATCAGTTATTTCCAATCAAAATTAACAATCAAACAATAATATACCAACCTTACTAATTATGACGATTTAATCAATTTACAGTACGATTTAAGCTTTTTACAAATATCTTCCAAGAGATAAGGTAAATATATTCAAATGGCCCTAGTTGCTATACTGTATTCTTTCCAATAATTATTATATATTTATGGTTTACATATTCAACGCAATATTTATTTATTTACTCTATATTTATATCAACTAAAACAACCACTTACACGGACAATGATCAATTACATGGATTTACGTATTTATAGATTTACAATTTAAATTAACAATCTCAACACATTAACTTATACCAGACTCAATTCCCTCAATCAGTGAATTATATATATTATTAAATTACAATTATTATTAGCTTCTCATATGAGTAATGTGCAGCCCGTCGGATTACACTTTGGTGTAGGTAAAACGTAATTTAACACCCTTACAAAATTTCCTTCCGTCTAAAATATTTATATTTTCGTTTCCCTTAAACCCTAGAGGTGTTAAACAAATTTTAACATACCCCTAGACTCTATGTCTCCTGCTGGTATACCCCACGGGCCGTAGTGGATTCGGTGTCCGCTTGTCCCTCAGGGTCAGGTGGGCTGGTTGGGTCTGGAGTCGCTTGCAGTCCCTTGGAGGTGGCTTCTCTCTCTCAGGAACGGCTGCAAGTCCGGTCGTCCCTCAGGTTCAATTTGGCCGCTGCTGAAGTTCTCCGGGGGTTTATAGCGCAAGGGGTTGGACCGTGGCTCCATCCAAGTCCTCCTCCTAGCTCGTCTCGTGTTTGCTCTGCAGGGTGGGTTGACGAAGCCTAGGTAGTTGGACCTCCAGGTGCTGGTCCTCCCTATTGGTCTGTTTCCCGAAGTCCTATCACTTCCAGATCTCTCCTTAGACTCCTCTTTTTTCCCAATTCTCCCCTAGTATCTCATTCTCCCTGCCACTCATTGGACGCGCCTACAATTTCGGAAATACCAATTATTATCGGTGGTCCAACTACGGATCACCCTTGGCCCGTTTTCGTGATGGGCGGGACCTCCTCCTCTTTAGAGCTTCTACTGATTCTCCGCTGCATCAGCATTCATCGGCCTAATTTTTGGTGAGTCTAAAATTTTATTATTCTGATTAATATGTGTACAGTGCTGACCCTGCTTCCTTGACATCCGATCCCTTTTGCTTTCTGAGTTAACACTCTCAGGATGTTCTGCTCAAATTTTACCTACTCCACTTCCTGTACCGTATTTCCTGTTGTAATAAAACCTCTTTCTCATTTTTACTGTTAATATTTATTTTTATTGTATTATTATTATTATGAATTATGAGGGAATCTTGTTGCAAACGTGTAGCAGTTAAGTATACCTCAAAGGTTTACAACCTATAAACCAACAAGTGGTGCAAACCAACACATATTACCATGAATGGCTGTAGTAAATTTCTGTACTATTGTGTAATTTTAAATTAGCACGTCAATATGAGGTGTATGTATACTTACCACAACAATAACGGAGATTTAAGTTTTGTAAATTGACCATATATTGTATTACTTTACGGCTGGAGTACAGTCAATCACTGAAGTTGGTAGTAGAATATGGAGCAGTAATTCCACAAGGAATAAGAATTAAGTACAGTTAAAATACCGACAGAATTAGGGTCAATTGTGAATTGCATCCCATGCTTCAACAACACTTCCAACAATAGTTTATATAAGTGGATGAAAACAGAGCATACCACGCCGAATACTTTGATTCTTGAAGTGGAAATGTTAGCGGAACGGTTCTATTCATGGTAAGTGATCTACACCATGAATATGTTTTTGACTACACTATATAACTATCTGATAAAGTTTGCCAAACATTTTCATCACCCTCAAATCTTTAATTAAAAGTGTCAATTGAGTATTCCTAAGAAAAGGGCAGAAAAGAATACTCCAATTATGACGATATTAATTTAGTATTGTAAAACTTGATAATGTTGGTAATATTTGTTAAACCAAGTTAATAGTAAGCAATGTCATGTGTGGAAAGGGGTTTTAAAATATTCTTTCTACTTGGATATCCTACTTTAAATAATTTAAATTTGATAGTAACAACATTTAGTACGTCATTAATATTTAGCCAACAATGTGTATGAACAATAGGCAGCTTGATAAAGTAAAACTGCAAACTGATATCTTGAACTTAATATTCCTCTCTATTCTATATTAATATTACAGGAAACCAAGTAAAACATTGTAGAAAAGTTCGGATTGTAAATAGAAAGTAGTTAAATCGATTTGAAACCTTTTGCAAGATGTTTATCTACATCATAAATACACAAATTGTAAAGTCCGGATATGGTTTAATATATAGTAAACAACAAGTAAACAAAAACAGTAAATAATTGGAATACCACAAAAATACACTACACATTTTAATGAAAATTAGTAACTAGAAGGTTTTTAAGTCACTTATTAATATTAACATTAAAAATGTAAAACAAAAAGGGGGAAGGAAAATTAAGCTTTCCCGGTACTATCACGATTTTTACGAATAAAAGATAAAAAAATATGTATCCATTTTTAATTTTAAATCATATTTACGTACGTAAAAGCTGCTAATTACTAGGTAATGGTTCGCTGGAAATCCGGAAAAATCTAGTTAGTGGATGAACATGTAAAATTTATAACTATAGAAATGTTTATTCAAAATAATTAAATAGAGGTTTCATAGGTCGCTTATTGCGATTTCAGCAATAAAATAATGTCGGATGAAAAATCGTGATTTTTCACAATTACCATACATTTGACACACAACGTTACATATAAAATATGACAAAGAATTACGAGAAAGTGGTGGATGAAAAACCTTAGTTTTTTCAAATGTTTAAGGCTGGTAACTGTTAAAAATTACATTTTTTATTATTTAAATTATATAAATATTTTCTTTGATTTAAAATTTTATTTTGATTCAAAATGGCAAAGCCTAGAAAAATAAACATAATGGCTGCTCCTTGTAACATTTAAAACTTATAGTTTGTGCTAGTATAACGGGTTGGGTTAAAGCTTGCTGTTGTAGAAGAAGTGGCATTGAATCTTCTACTTCATGCATTCATAGTTTTGGGGTAAGCTGCACAAATGTTACACTCCTACCTGATGAAAACGATGAATTTAATAATGAAACAACTCAAGTTAAATCAGTAGAAATCGTCGAATAGTAAAGATGAGATAAGTAGCGAAGTTGATAACTAGTTTGAAGAAATTCTTACAATTCACAGGCATAAAATGTAATAATATTTATTTTGTTAATAAATAATAATTTACAAAATCTCTAATTGTATTTTAAGTTAAAATTCTCTTCGTATTTGTAAATTTTATGACATTTGACTGCTGTCAAGTAGTACAATTGGGAATTTATTGCAGAATTTTAATTTATTTGCATTCAATTCATAAAAGTATGAAATGTAGTCTCTTGTTTATTATGGAAGATTTACAACTTGTTGACCACTGTAAACTGTTAACAAATATGATATCACGAAAAAAGGCTAAAAAATCGTTAAATATTCTGCGTATAGTTTTAAAATTTGCTTTTTAAAAACTACTGTATTTCCTTTGAAGGATATAATTATTTTTCACTTTAGTTTAAATGTTGTATTTCAACAATAACTGTTTTACGATAGTGATATCTTAATGTGCAAGGTCACATTAGAAAGGTAAATTTATACTCAACAAAACAAAGTTATGACCAATTAAATATGTTGATATATTTGTGGTTAAATCATATAATTTTAGTGTAAAAAACACGAACAGTTAAATTCTAACACTCATATCGTTGTATGGATACATCAAAACAATGTTTTTTACGTAAATTGTTGGGCAAGTCAATCCCTACTAGTTAAGTTTTTATAACATTCCTTCAAAAATCAACTAATTTTTCACTATCAGTCAAAATGGATCAATCGTTTTTCAAAATCACATACTTTACCAACTTTAAAGTACGGCCAAGTTTTTCATATGAGTCCAAAACGAGTAAAAATTGTTGAGCATGTAATAAGACATATAATATGACTTAAGACTATTGTATTTATTTTTCTAAGACCATTTTCCAATTGGCACACCCTTTTTAGCCACAAAGAGTCAGTAAAGTGGCTGAATAGTCAACAAATTTCTGGCTGTAATTTTTTTTAAATCTTGTGTGATTATAATTATAATAAATATTTTAAGTCTTACTTTATTATAATTTTATCCTTATAAAATTTCGTATAAAATATTGTTTTGTATGAGTCGCCATCTTCTAGATATTCACGTCGAAACAACCTATTTTTTTTTTTTTATTTATTGATAAAAGCGCCATCTTTAAAATGAACTAAAATGCCTTTGGATAGTCTTTTATGAAAAAATAAAAAAAAGATCCTAAAAGGTAAAATTTATTAACTTTAAACAATGTCCTTATACATAAGCGAGCTATTTCAAAACAAAAACATTTTTTGAAAACATGACATTTCGTTGTCAATTTTAAATGCTCTCTAGCTCAGCAGGAATTCATTTTATTGAACAATTGTTACGTGTTAATTTTAATATTTTGTCCCTCGTATAAATGTGTCCTCCCCTTCACCCCCAGCTAGGAAGCGGACAGGCAAAATAATGTTACTACATCTCCCTTCATATAACATAACCAATTTTAAGTGAATATAGTAGCTTATAACTGGTTTACTGTACTATAAGTTAGGTTTCTACCTAACTTTAAAACGATAATATTAGATTCATAGTTATAATTGAATAATCCATATTTGAAATGTTGATAGTTTGTCCCTATTTTTCTAAGTAGGTGTTTTCTCTGAAAACAGAATAACATTATTGTAAAACATATACAGAGTGAGTTTTATGTCCTGGCACACCTGGATATAATTTAAACGGCCCGAGATATCTATGTGAAACCTTGACCCTACCTATTATAACATATTTTCTTAATTTTTCAAGTTGTTGAACATTTTGCCCCTCTTTTCTAAAGGGGGGTAAAGGGGGGCAACTAAACATTTTCAAATACAAACCCCTATCATGTGACCCCTCATTTTAAAGGGAATAAAAAAGAAATCCAATAATGCAAACTAGAGGTCTATACGTTTATTTTAACAGATTTTATGAAAAATTTATAATAATAAAATCAGTAACTGTCTTGTCCGTTTTTATGTCCTGGCACACCTGGATATAATTTAAACGGCCCGAGATATCTATGTGAAGCCATGACCCTACCTATTATAATATATTTTCTTAAATTTTCAAGTTGTTGAACATTTTGCCCCCCTTTTCTAAAGGGGGGTAAAGGAGGACAACTAAACATTTTCAAATACAATCCCCTATCATGTGACCCCTCATTTTAAAGGGAATAAAAAAAGAAATCCAATAATGCAAACTAGAGGTCTTTACGTTTATTTTAACAGATTTTATAACAAATTTATAATAATAAAATCAGTAACTGTCTTGTCCTTTTCTTATGTCCTGGCACACCTGGATATAATTTAAACGGCCCGAGATATCTATGATGAAATGCAAGTGAGTAGTAAAGAGAAAGTCAACAGTAGATTGTTGCAACCGGTAAGATAAGAACAAGGGACATTCCAATGCATGTTGACTCATGTTACGATAAACAGGACAAGACAGTCACTGATTTTATTATTATAAATTTGTCATAAAATGTGTTAAAATAAACGTAGAGACCTCTAGTTTGCATTATTGGATTTCATTTTTTATTCACTTGAATTGAGGGGTCACATGATAGGGGTTTGTATTTGAAAATGTTTAGTTGCCCCCCTTTACCCCCCTTTAGAAAAGGGGGACAAAATGTTCAACAACTCGAAAAATTAAGAAAATATGTTATAATAGGTAGGGTCAAGGTTTCACATAGATATCTCGGGCCATTTAAATTATATCTAGGTGTGCCAGGACATAAAAAAGGACAAGACAGTTACTGATTTTATTATTATAAATTTGTCGTAAAATCTGTTAAAGTAAACGTATAGACCTCTAGTTTGCATTATTAGATTTCTTTTCTTTTTCCCTTTAAAATGAGGGGTCACATGATAGGGGTTTGTATTTGAAAATGTTTAGTTGCCCCCCTTTACCCCCCTTTAGAAAAGGGGGGCAAAATTTTCAACAACTTGAAAAATTAAGAAAATATGTTATAATAGGTAGGGTCAAGGTTTCACATAGATATCTCGGGCCATTTAAATTATATCCAGGTGTGCCAGGACATAAAACTCACTCTGTATATTATTAGAAACATAAAACTACAAGTGTATTACGGAAAAAGATGCCAAGGTTACCAGCGATAACGTGTGTGCGCGTTTGCGTGTTGGCCAAAATGCAAGGTAGATAAGGACAGGACACGTCAAGATCTCAAGTACTCAATTTAATTATTCAAGGTTAAGACACTTAGTCTTACCCTCTCAGCTTCTTCAGAGTTAACCTAATTAGCCTTGTAATTGTGTTATTGCTCTAACCCTAGGGAAACCAATTAGTACTTTTCATTTCATTAGTACGAGGGAAACCAATTAGTACTTTTCATTTCATTAGTACTAGGGAAACCTATTTACTGTATTATTTAAGTAGTGTTTCATATTCGAAGTAAAATGTTCTACGACAAATATAATAGTCGTTATAATATTGACTCTCTACGCACGTTTTTACAAAGCACTACAGCTGTCAGAAAGGGAGACCAATGTTACTTTTTTGTAAATTTTCGTTATGAATTATAAATCAAAGGCTTTCTCAATATAATTTTGAATATAAATTGAATGAGAAACTAGTTTATATTGAAAAGTAATTAACAAAAATCGGGAAAAAAACAAATCTTTGCATTTACTATGATTCTACTACACTATGTGGGTTTCGTATCAACGTAAATGTAGTTTTGGTTTTCACAAATCATATTAAAAATCTCTATTCAAAATCTTTATTTTAAGTGAGACGTAGTCAATCAAAAGCAGTTTAAAATTGAGTCAGAATCACTAGGGGTTTTCAAATGTAATTCAACCAAGCTAGAGAACTGTGACTAAACCTGAACATGGTTCTTAACTGATTTATAATTAAATGACTATCGATTGATTAATGTGATGTAACAACACTGGGTTAATATGTATAGTCTTCGTAAGAATAGACCTTAAGAAGACCAGTTTGCGGCAATTAATTTCTATTGAACAGACCTTTAATTTGATACCAAACTCGATTTAGGATTATATTAAAGAATTTTTTCACTTCACGTGGGACGTCCCCCTTAAAAGATTATACGTCGCTAGTGGCGAAAAAATTGTGTTATTGTATCCATGACGATATACAAGATTTTACTGTTACAAGTAATGCCATTAAAAAGTTGTGAAAGCGTTTCCATATTTTTTCTTCGCAACTTTTTATGGTATTACTTGTAAAAGTGAAATCTTGTATATCCTCATAGATACAATAACACACTGTTTTTCGCCACTAGCGACATATAATCTTTTCAGGGGGACTTCCCACGTGAAGTGAAAAAAATTCTTTAATGTTATCCTAAATCGAGTTTGGTATCAAATTAAAGGTTCTGTTCAATAGAAATTAATTGCCG
This sequence comes from Stictocephala bisonia, assembly GCA_035578905.1. Classification (NCBI taxonomy): domain Eukaryota; kingdom Metazoa; phylum Arthropoda; class Insecta; order Hemiptera; family Membracidae; genus Stictocephala; species Stictocephala bisonia. The sequence goes on along the minus strand of JAQJVL010001737.1, from coordinate 122,067 downwards.
CAAACTGGTCTTCGTAAGGTCTATTCTTTCCAGAGTAGCAGTCAGTTGCATTTCAAAGTAACTAATTTGAACAATATTATTTCTCTACTATTTAACGATTTTAAGTTAATTATTTTGATAAAACATTATACTTTATGGAACACAATTACAAAAAAAAATAAAACTATCAAAGTATCTAAGGAAAAAATATAAAATTGTTGTGAAAGCGTAGAAAATATAAAAACGCTTTCATGGCAACTTTATTTTTCCTTTGATAGTTTAACTTTAATTTTTTTAAAAGTATTGTGTTCCATAAAGTATAATTTTTCATCAGAATAATTTACTTAAAATCTTTAAATAGCGGAGAAATAATATTGTTTAAATTAGTTACTTTGAAATCCAAATGATCGCTACTCTGGACTTCTGAACAGATTAAATGTCTACTTTAAAGACTAATGGCTTAAAGAAATGTGTTATTCGTAACCGTGATGATGTACAGGATTTCACTTTTACCAATGAAGTCATAGAAAAGTTGTGAAAGCGTTTCTATATTTTATCCACCTTGTATATGTAAGCTTCATGTGTAAGGTTTATTACGTGCTAAGGGATATATTACAAATAATTAATTTGTCATAAATAATAAAACTGTATTCTCCACATATTTATAATAAAGGGTTCACAACTTTGAGATATTCATAAATATCTCACAGCACATGAGGTATGTATATGTGCGCTTTATTTATTGTAGTAGTGTTTCCTTTGCAGGTGAAACTGATTTTCTATTTTCATACGTTTTAGGACTGAAAATATAAAAATGAATGTACTATTATTAAAGATTAATTTATTTCTGAAAGTTAGATAGAGATTGAAGATGAATAAATTGTTTTGATTATCTGTGAATCTTCCTATTGAAACAAATTCAAGAAGTTGAAACTTACGTCAATCAATCGGTAAATGAACAACGTAAAGAATTGAACATTATCAATAATATTGTTCAATTTGTTGTATTAGTTCAAAAGGATCTCTGATGTGTTCTAGGCAACATTGTGCTGCAGAGCGTGTCAAATGTAGCATTCGCTATGCACAATGTATACTATAAGATGCCAACTGCAAGCTATAAGTTTCCAGTTGGAAGTTGTATAAGTAGCATTTAGTTGAAGAAGATTCTATAAACTGGAATTAAAACTCCAAACTTCAGTACTGGGAAAGGTCTCAACACACTGAGCAGAAGTTTGTTCAAGATACTTGAATGGCATCAGGAAATGTTCAACAATGTTGAATGTCTTGAACGTAACGTAAAACTATACTGCTCGTAATATTTGTGATATTGTTTATCAAACTATTATGTAGTTTAATTTTCTCATACTTTATGCCATTTAATGTTTTAACACGTTTAATACATTACTAATAAAATGTTAGAGTAGACGTGTGTTTAATTTTTTTTTTTATAATTATTAAGTTGATAGTTGCCTATTAATTATTACCTTTAAAATACAGACCCCAGTATTAATTGGAACATAAAACACGATGATACAATTCCATTGTTTCATTACTGTATTATTTTTACTTAATGTTACTATAAATTTTGTTTAACAATTAAGAAAGATATTTTATTTTTAATGTAACTCTAAACAATTAAGAGAAATTACTCTCATAACCAGTATATTTTGTAGTGTAAAGCTATCCAAATATTTGATGACGTAGTTTACTTTTAATCTGTAAAAAGTTGAATTTAAAAATTGTACAACACATGAATATTTAGCAAAAAATAAATATCATTCAATGAATATTTAGCAGATATCGTTTATTAAAATGCCACAAAATTTCGTTAATAACTAAAATAGTAAATTAAGTTGCCAATTTTATTACAACAAACATGTTCTAAGACTGTTTCAAAGTTAGATCGTCAAGACTTTGTTTACATATTAAATTTGAAATCGTTTTATGTTATAGCATCAGACCTGTAGATTAACTACTCAATAACAAAGGGAAAAAAATAGTTTATACCATTTTGATTAAAGTCAATTTTAAACTAACCTGCCTTTTTTTAATTTGTTAACTATATTGTACAATTGTTAACTATATTGAGGAATATGTTGAAACTGATAAAGCCACTGCAGTAGTTATTTTGAAAATATGTTTTATTAATGTACTGCGACAGATAAAAATGGGTTTCATAAAACTTGTTAAATGTTCAGTTATAATGATAAAATGCATATTTGATATCTATTCATATTCTTTTGTTGATATATTCAGTTGGCAACGATAATATTGAACTCAATTTATAAGTGATAATTTTTATTATCAAACGCGAATCTTTCACATAATTAGTAATTCTTTAATACTTAAGTACCAATAGTTATCTGTATTAATAACTAAGTGTAGAAACGTTTAAGTTGATTTTTGAAAATATATGTTCCAAACAATTGTATAATAACACATTTGTTTCAAAAACACAATTCCGAAAAGGACTACTCTAATGATTATTTTATATTTTATATATATATATATATATATATATATATATATATATATATATGTATATATATATATATAAAATAATTCACACAGTGAGATGTAGATATTGGACTGCTTTTTACCATACAAACTTTTCCTGCGAGATCACAAGAGTAAATTACACATTACAACAGTGTCATACACTTTCAGCTTATGTACTTCTGTTCTGTTGTAGGATTCATAAAAACGGACAAATGGTTAGTTGTAGACGCACCGACGTAAGTTGTATCATATTTTATTAGAATAGACTTCACACAAAAATAAGTATTAACATATTCATCCAAAATGTATTGTTTATCAATGTATAACTACTTGAAGAAATAGCATGGGTTTTTGTAAGACCATTAATCTCAAAACTACTACCAGCTTCATTCAATAGAGGTTAACTATCAGCTATCAAACACTATCGAGCTACTTGGTTCAGTTCTGATCGTCTTTAACTAACGTTCATTCAAGGGACGGACTTTAATTCAGTTTATTACAGTTTATAATTGTTTAAAAGTAAATAGCTTACTTAATAATTACTAAAGACGCACTTGTGATAGTTTAGTTTGCTGCCGTGGTGATACTTTTGTTAAAGTAAGGTTACAAACCATACGAACCTGTGTTAATAATATAGGACACCCTGTAGCTAACACACATCATTGTGGAGGCGTGAAGATCTAAGATTCGAATCTCCAATTTGAACTGACATTCCATACTGTACAGTACTGATTGAGCAATGTCAGGAACCTGTGTTAATAATATAGGACACCCTGTAGCTAACACACATCATTGTGGAGGCGTGAAGGTCTAAGATTCGAATCTCCAATTTGAACTGACATTCCATACTGTACAGTACTGATTGAGCAATGTCACGAACCTGTGTTAATAATATAGGACACCCTGTAGCTAACACATCTCATTGTGGAGGCGTGAAGGTCTAAGATTCGAATCTCCAATTTGAACTGACATTCCATACTGTACAGTACTGATTGAGCAATGTCACGATCCTGTGTTAATAATATAGGACACCCTGTAGCTAACACACATCATTGTGGAGGCGTGAAGGTCTAAGATTCGAATCTCCAATTTGAACTGACATTCCATACTGTACAGTACTGATTGAACAATGTCACGAACCTGTGTTAATAATATAGGACACCCTGTAGCTAACACACATCATTGTAGAGGCGTGAAGGTCTAAGATTCGAATCTCCAATTTGAACTGACATTCCATACTGTACAGTACTGATTGAGTAATGTCACGAACCTGTGTTAATAATATAGGACACCCTGTAGCTAACACACATCATTGTGGAGGCGTGAAGGTCTAAGATTCGAATCTCCAATTTGAACTGACATTCCATACTGTACAGTACTGATTGAGCAATGTCACGAACCTGTGTTAATAATATAGGACACCCTGTAGCTAACACATCTCATTGTGGAGGCGTGAAGGTCTAAGATTCGAATCTCCAATTTGAACTGACATTCCATACTGTACAGTACTGATTGAGCAATGTCACGATCCTGTGTTAATAATATAGGACACCCTGTAGCTAACACACATCATTGTGGAGGCGTGAAGGTCTAAGATTCGAATCTCCAATTTGAACTGACATTCCATACTGTACAGTACTGATTGAGCAATGTCACGAACCTGTGTTAATAATATAGGACACCCAGTAGCTAACACACATCACTGTGGAGGCGTGAAGGTCTAAGATTCGAATCTCCAATTTGAACTGACATTCCATACTGTACAGTACTGATTGAGCAATGTCACGAACCTGTGTTAATAATATAGGACACCCAGTAGCTAACACACATCACTGTGGAGGCGTGAAGGTCTAAGATTCGAATCTCCAATTTGAACTGACATTCCATACTGTACAGTACTGATTGAGCAATGTCACGATCCTGTGTTAATAATATAGGACACCCTGTAGCTAACACACATCATTGTGGAGGCGTGAAGGTCTAAGATTCGAATCTCCAATTTGAACTGACATTCCATACTGTACAGTACTGATTGAGCAATGTCACGATAAGGTCGGCTCATGATTATTACTTCTCTAGTAGTATAGATATTGGAATGGGTAAAAATGTGTATAGATATAAGTACTTTTAAAATTATGCCCGAAAACACAAGCATATTTATTTTCGAATATTCTTTTATGTCAAACATTATATTCAATTTCTTAAATTAGATTAAACATTACAATAATGAATACAATATATAATTCGTTCTTAAAAGATTTGATACAAATTAACCGAGGAATTGAAAATGTTACTAATAACATCGACATTTTTCAGACGAGAAATCTTTTTTATTTGATAAAGATTTCAATTCATCATTTCATTTTCGTTTGATCTTAAACCTTATACCAATATTTTTGGAAATACATTGTTCACATGTATTGTAACTAACAAGTTTTGACTAATATTTAATATTTATGGTTCTTGAGATATCTAGCTTTAACAATTTAAAAGTAGCCAACCATTTGAAAAGGAATGTTGTATACAAATTTACATTTAAATGATATTATATGAATACTATTTATATCAACTTTCATACGAATTCTCATAATTTTATTTCCAGTAACTTTAGATACATTAACCTTTTTCTTAAAATTACGTACAGACAGACAGGCGGATAGCGGTGTGAGATAGATCACTTGTACGCATGACACGTTTTGTTTGTTTTAACCTAAGCAATTACCTCCAGAAGTTTGGCTGGCTACTTACGGGACACCCTACACATACAGGGTGTCCTTTCTAAATATGCCACCATTGTGACTTTGGCAACTATGATTCTGGAAAAAAAACTTGAAATGGGGAACCTTACTTTGTTTTTGTAGAAAAAAAATAGATATTAAACATTTTGAAAACTGCCTCCATTTTCAAATATGGTGGTCAACTTTTTTTTTCTTACTGAGCATCTTATATTTTATGATTGTTTTATAAAAAAATTGTAATTTTAAGTCTTTTTTAGTTTTGTCTTTTTTTATACATTTTGCTTAATAACGTTACATATGAGAGATTAAACTGTTCAGGTTCGTTATGGAGCTTACCATTGTGATATCAACTTTTTAATATGCATTATAAATTATATAATCTGCAAACATTTCCACATACATTTAGTAAAGTGTCTGCCTAGCGATTCTTTTTTCACTATTTAACAGCATAGTTTAATAATTTCAATTCAATGCATTTGAAGTTGACTTAAACAGCTGAAAATGGTAACAGTGCTGTCAATATCAATTTATCTGTGACAAAATAGTAATAAATGTGTTTAATTGCTGTGCATTATAGTTTAATAAGCTAGGCTGCTAAATCGTGAAAATAATATCTCAACCTTTTCCGTCAATTAACTACCACTACTTTTTATCGCAATTACAGTTAGGTTAGGTCAGGTTAGATGGCTACTAAAGTTGATCACAAACTGCTTGGCTTATCACCGAATGCGCTCTCCGTGTGTAAGTCCTTGGAAAGCGATAAGGTAAAGTCAGCGATATCAGATTCCTATTGGATAAGGAATACCACAGTAGATCTAATGTGAGTTTTAAAGCAATATAATATTTATCAAGCGGTAATGAATTGATGGAGCCAAAAAAAGTAGTGGGAGTGAGTTAACGGAAAAGATCCGAATATCTAACCATATATTTTCTAAACATATGTTGTAATGTTTGCAGATTAGATTATATTTTACTGCATATTAAAGTTGTTATCTCAATGGTAAGCTCCATAAGGATGCTGAACATTTTGAGCTCTCGTAGATACGTTACTAAGGAAAATATCGAAAACTACCAAGAATTACAAGTTTTATAATAATTACTATTTCTCTATAAAACAATCATAAAATATAGGATATTCTATAAGAAAACAACAAAGTTGACCACTGTGTTGGAAAATAACTTAATAATATACAATTTTCTTCATGAAAATGTATTCAATGCTGTGTAAAATCATACGAACAAGTGAAACATCGCAGATTTAATGCAGTAGAAGTTTATGTACATATGCAGACATATTTCGATAAGTCACGTTTACCATATTCAAAGTAAATAGATTCAGAAAGTAGTCCCCGAAATCGATCACCACAATGCATGCCCTATATTGTATTAATATTGAAGAAATATTTTTTTCTCTCATGTTTCAATTGTTTGTAAGCTCTTCCATCATGTACCCCGCCGTTTAAAGAACAGTGCGTGTCCTTATTGGTAACACATTTACTTTTAATACATGTATTCCTATAAGTATATAACATACACTACTTATGGAGAAAGTTTAGTTTAAGTTCCAGTTAAAAATGCAATAATAATTTATTGTGTAAAGAATGACAGAGATACTACACGTGTCTTTGGTATTAAACTGAAACGAAACCTTACATTTTGTATGCTATACTCCTTTCAAAACACATTTAGGCTAGGTAATGTTACAATATTTTAACGGATTAATTTTAAAAGAAATTAAAATCATGGAGGTAAATTTAAACAGTAAACCTTGTATCATAAAAGAGTTACAAACAAAAGTAGTGGAAATCTGAGAAGATACTTTGATAATTCAAATTCTTCCGTTACCAAAACAAGTGATTTTAGTGTTATTGCAAAAACCGATCAAACTTATTTTTGATATTTCCATTAGTTCTGTTAACGTGACCGTCCTTTACAATATAACTCCTTTGTAAAGGACCAGTTGTTTGAATATCATCTTACTTCAAAAATTTATTTATTGCTTTGTAATGATATGCGTTGTAATTAGAATCGATATCTTGATATGTATTATTGAAATATATAATAATGTATAAGTTAATACTAGCATGAACATTCTTCTTATTTTACGTGTGGGTGTTTATAAGTGGAGTGAGTTTTTAACCATTGGATGAAAAATATTTCGTTTTGATGAAGATACTGTAAGCTTATATAAAAGAGATAACAATCTAAAAAAGCGTCCTTTGTACAAGGCTGCATACGTAACACAAAAAGTGGGTAATTTAGTAGATTTGTTCAAAATGATTTCATCGTACGGTTGTACATTTCTTGCAATTATGATTACTGAACGAGCGTTGACTGATAGCGTTTTATTATAAGGTTTTTTGCAATCTTCATGTACTTTTAAGATTGGATTTGTCATCAAAAATCTTCATGTTGATAAACAAGGCAACTTACCTTCTAGCATGCTTGTTGTATTGTGACCACCATAAAACCATTACAGTTTTAATAAACCTTCCCGCCAAGATGGTTCCTGCCTACCATCCACAATAACGATGACTGGTTCCTTTACAAATATAACATCCTTTGAAGGACCAGTTTTTGAATATCAATACATTACTTCCAAAATGTATTTTTGCTTTGTAATATAAGCGTTGTAATTAAATTGAATGTTTTTGAAAATATATAATAGTATACTTATACCTAGCATGACATTCTTCTCCCATTTACGTATGGTGCTTTAAAGTGAGTGGTTTGTTAACCCATTGGATAAAAATATTTCTTTTGATAAATACATGTAACTTATATTAAAGAGGTTGATAACAATCTAAAAATAGCGCCTTTGTACAAGGATGCATACGTAACACAAAAAGTGTAATTTAGTAGCTTTGCACTCAAATGTTTCATCCCCGTACGGTTGTACATTTCTGCATTCCCCCAATGGATTCTGAACGAGCGATGACATAGCTTTCCTACCTAAAGGTTTTTGCACCATCCAAGTACTTTTAGATAGATTTCCATCAACAAGATCCTTCTATGCCTGTTATCCAATAGTAGCCTTCCCGCCAAGATGGTTCCTGCCTACCATCCACAATAACATAGTAGCCTTCCCACCAAGATGGTTCTTGCCTACCATCCACAATAACATAGTAGCCTTCCCACCAAGATGGTTCTTGCCTACTACCCACAATAACATAGTAGCCTTCCCACCAAGATGGTTCTTGCCTACTACCCACAATAACATAGTAGCCTTCCCACCAAGATGGTTCTTGCCTACTACCCACAATAACATAGTAGCCTTCCCACCAAGATGGTTCTTGCCTACCACCCACAATAACATAGTAGCCTTCCCACCAAGATGGTTCTTGCCTACCACCCACAATAACATAGTAGCCTTCCCACCAAGATGGTTCTTGCCTACCATCCACAATAACTTAGTAGCCTTCCCACCAAGATGGTTCTTGCCTACCATCCACAATAACTTAGTAGCCTTCCCACCAAGATGGTTCTTGCCTACCACCCACAATAACATAGTAGCCTTCCCACCAAGATGGTTCTTGCCTACCACCCACAATAACATAGTAGCCTTCCCGCCAAGATGGCTCTTGCCTACCATCCACAATAACATAGTAGCCTTCCCACCTACGTTAACCCACCAGTTACTTATAGATACAGTATATGTTTTAAAAACGTATGTAAATTCAAAATAGAGGTGCTTAACTTCTTCACACTAATGGATAAATGATAAAGTAGCTCATTTTACCATTAGTATACTCATGATAAAGTAAGATGCCGTTTTCCAAAACTGCCAAACCACTACTGGGAAGTCGATAGCCCTATATTAGCCATACAATCCGTCAGCAGGCTAAAACACGCTTTTCTATTTCAACTGTACTATTCCTGCTTGTCATGATAAAAACATGATTTTCTACTCAACTATGCAGCTTCTGTTGTGAGTTATAGTGAGCGCTGTACGATTACTAAAGGTCCGATCTAGTGGACCATAAGTTGATATATGACATTCTTCATCCAACATAGTCAAGAATTATATTTCATGGTTTACAAATTAAAATAAATAAGTAAATAAAACCACTCAATTAAAAAAATAAAAAATATTGTCTTATGGTCAACTAAAGCAGGTCTTCATTTAATCATGACACTTCACATGTTGCGATATGACAACTGTTACGGATCAAAACATTGACATAGAGAGCCATGTTTTGAGCATTTTTTGATTGGTTAGTAATAAGTTAAGGCTAAGGATAAGAGATTTAGTCAAAAACTAGATTACTGTGTAGATAAGAACGCCGAATGTTTTAATTGCTGAAATGGAGTAACCAGATTAGATTGTATTTTTCAGTAAGAAGATTAGGATTGCGTTTTCAGTAGTATTCGTGAGAAGATTTAGATGTATGAAGGATGAAAGAGTAAGAAGTCACGTGTTTTATTTTATATCTAACATATTTAGTAATTTCATTAATCATTTTTAAGATCTAATTCTATTAAGAACTATAAACACTGTAAGAGTTATTGATACTATTCTTGTACCTATTTGGGTTTGGAGTCATCACTATAAATTCATATTTTATAAATGTTCAGCCTTTAATATTTTGTTTTTATGATATCAAACATAACAACGTTTATTTTTGGTTATCCCAACTGACTGCCATATTGTTAGTATATTGTTTGCAATACGGTGCTTAGTAAAAATATGATCATATGTATTGAATGATACTGAAGAATTGTCATGAAAATAACAGAGAATTAATTTCGAATAACTGAAAACAATTATTGTTTTTTTCAAAAAAAAAAAAACAATTAAATACATATTTTAACCGACAAACTAATAATAAATCTATATATTAAAAAAAATTAAAATAGTACATTCTTAGGGACTCTTGATGTTGCTGCATGATCTTACGACTTTAAAATGACACACTCGATCTACAAAATATATTTTGATACATAATGTAGTAGCTGGAAAAGACCATACAAACAGCCTCTTTTTTTGGAAAATAGGATGTAAAAATTAACTCAACTAAAGTAATTTAACTAAGTTCCAATATTTAAGGGAATGTGAGTGGGTATTTAATAGAGCACAAAACATTTTATGGCCAAACTGGAACACTGATAACGACACTCCACTCCTCCCATGTTCTATATGCGTTGTTTATTTAGCAACACTCTTAAGAGTTTAGGAAACACGTATCATTTTTGTTTTCTTCTTAGTTTATATTTTATACGATATATGCTTAATATTGTAGTTGATTAATTATTTTTTTATTTATTGTTGTTTTATTTGTAAATAACGTGCTCAGCAGAAGTATGAACTCTTTGGATGTACTAGATGTAAATTTCTATGGTAGTTCCTTTCTAAGGTTAAGTGTGAGAGAGGATATAATGGTTCTAACTTTGCCTCGATAAATAAAGCATTCATTAATACATCTCATAATATTTGATTGACTATCAACAAGTGGTTTTTAAGAATGTGTGAATTGATATTAAATATCAGTTCAATGGTTTTGATGCTAATCTCTACAGTTCTCATCATGAAGTATATAGTGTCATCTCTATCAAGTCATCTCTCTCGGTCTCTCTCACCCTCCCTCCATCCAACCTTCCTTTTCCAGAGACATTCAATCCCCGTCTCTCTCTCTCATCCTCCCTCAACCCAACCTTCCTATATAGAGCCATTCAATCCCCGTCTCTCTCTCATCCTCCCTCAACCCAACCTTCCTATATAGAGCCATTCAATCTCCGTCTCTCTCTCACCCTCCCTCAACCCAACCTTCCTATATAGAGCCATTCAATCCCCGTCTCTCTCTCATCCTCCCTCCACCCAACTTTCTTATCTAAAGCCATTCAATCTCGTATCTCTTTCTCTCACCCTCCCTCCATCCAACCTTCCTATCTAGAGCCATTCAATCCCCGTCTCTCTCTCATCCTCCCTCAACCCAACCTTCCTATATAGAGCCATTCAATCCCCGTCTCTCTCTCATCCTCCCTCCACCCAACTTTCTTATCTAAAGCCATTCAATATCGTCTCTCTCTCACCCTCCCTCAACCCAACCTTCCTATATAGAGCCATTCAATCCCCGTCTCTCTCTCATCCTCCCTCCACCCAACTTTCTTATCTAAAGCCATTCAATCTCGTCTCTCTCTCACCCTCCCTCAACCCAACCTTCCTATCTAGAGCCATTCAATCTCCGTCTCTCTCACCCTCCCTCCACCCAACCTTCCTATCTAGAGCCATTCAATCTCCGTCTCTCTCACCCTCACTCCATCCAACCTTCCTACCTAGAGCCATTCAATCCCCGTCCCTCTCTAAACCACTACGGAACATTCTTGACCATGAGTTGGCAACGTATTAAAAACCCATAGAAAGGAGTCTGAATTTTTAACGATTGGCTTTTGTTTCTTAAATATGTGGGTGTGAAACGACCCGTAAATTCCGTGTCACTCCATTCCCCTCACACACATATTGGGGATGATGATATTACACTCGTTCATCTACATTTATTCGCCTCTCACATTCATCCATACTCTGACGATCGGTGTCTTAATAATAAATAATGAATGAATGATACGACTGGACCTATTTCATTTGAAGTATTTGATTTAAATATTTCTATTTATATACATATTTGTTAGTAATCAAGCTGTAGTAGCTGTGATACCAAACTGAGGGATTGTATGTGACTATACGTAACTGTGTAATTTATCGGTCTATATACTTAATTTAACGACAACTGAAGATAGTCAACTAATAATTAATACAATAATTAGGCGACTTTATTGTTTAAGTAATAGCAAAAGAAGACTATTAAAATTCAAGTATCCTCGTTGAAAACTATGGTTATATACACTTCATCGTTATACTGATATAGCGGATGTGAATTCAATGCATATACTTTCTGTAAATCAGGATAAAGAAACCCTTTTCTATAAACATATATTTAAATACAATTAATTTTAATATATATTATTTTTGTTATATTCCTACTTGGGAAGTGAAACACATCCAGCTCCAGTTGCCAAGAAGTGCTGACGTAAAAGATTGGCGACCATCCAAAAGCAAGTCAACAATATGTTAAAGTAATTTTAACGAATCTTAGACGGACTAACACTTTAAAAAATATTAGTTTATGATAAATTAAATACAATAATACTTAATTTGTCAGATATTATCTTCAAAAGTGTTACTTCTTTGGAACAACAATAAACAGTTTATATAGCAACAGGCTGTCATCCATTAAAATATTCATATTCTGAATAGTGATCACTTTCAGATAGATAATGATTCTAGGTTATACTATGTTCTAAAAAATGGCCTTTTCACCCACCCATACATGTACAGTGATGATGTATATATATATATATATATATATATATATATATATATATATATATATATATATTATTATTATTTGTGTTATGCCCTTGAAGAGCGCATTTAGACTAAACTTCATGTCCCTTTTCTTGCTGTCTCTTCTTTCCGTGCTGCCCAAACGTCCCTCATTCGTGCACTGTGTTTTTGTTTTCTTTCTTCGGTCCACTTTACACACTCTCTCTCCTTCCTTTTCTCTGTCTTCTTGTTCGCCCAGTATTCCTTCATCCTCTGGCTATGTTCTTGTCGTCTCTGTTCAGTCCATTGTGTTTTTTTGCTGTGCGGTGCCTCTTGTAGTATGTTTTTCTTGATCAGATTCCTCAGAAGTGTTCTATTTTGTGTTGTTTCCTGTGTGATGTTAAGTTGTCCCATATCGCTTTTTACCTCGTTCATCCATTTGTTGTCTTTCCTTGTGCTAACCCAGTCGAAAATCTGTCTTGTTAACCTATGTGGTTCCATTCTGCTAAGGTGTCCGTAGAACTGTAGTCTTCGTTTCCTGATTTTGTCTGTTATTTTCTCTGTGTGTTCGTATAATTCTTTAGCTGGTCTTTTTATCCATACTCCGTCTTTTTGTGTGGCCCCAAATATTTTCCTAAGTATCTTCCGTTCAGATATATATATATTGTATATATTGTATATATATTGTATATATATATTGTAGTTTTATATATTGTATATGTTCTTCTATTAACCAACCTGAAGAAAGCATGAATCGAAGTCACAACCTGTTCTGGTTGAGATTGGTCCAGACTTTTCATTGTCAAAAATATATGTAAGCTTATTACATTTTGTAACGTTATTAGCTATTACTCGCATACATTAACACATTTTAGCTAGGTCTTTATTTTATATGACTAATATTTTCTCTCTTTCTATTAAATTATTTGGATATATTAATAAGCGAACAATATTATAAAATTAAGTTTGTATAATACAGTAATAATACTATGTTTGTATATAGTTATTAGATGCAAGCACCGTTACGGACTACCTTTTTAGTTCCGTTAATCTTTAGTTTTCTGGCACTGTAATGCCTCATAGCTTCCAGATTATACAATATACAAATACCTTGGCATTATGTTTTATAAGTGACCAAACCAGTTAATATGGTAATGCTGAACGATCCACTAGTTTTAAAACACCCCTCATTATCCACAACAGTTTGGATACATCGCATATAAATTTACATAAAATTATGTTTATTTCATTGCTGTTACTGTTATTATAATTTCTGGTTCATAAGGAAATTAAGTAAGATTTTTAGACGAAGCACTTAACAAAAGTTCCAGTAAAACCGTTGACTGGTACATTTATGTTTTTACGGAAAAAACCAATAAACTTATGACTGTTTTGCATTAAAAATATAAAGATCTTTGGAAAACACGTTGTAAGAAAACTGACATGGGACATAGTGGTTCAGTTATAGGTAGCGACACAAAAGTTAGAATACCAAAGACAAATTTGAGTAGTTGCTTTAGAATATTATATCTCTTAGAGAAAGCAGACAATGTTATGTAACCCGAAGAGGGAAGGATGAAAAACTCTTTAAAGTATTCCTTCAAAATGTAAGTGGAAATAGTTAGTAATAATTAAGAAGTACAATTTTTGTTCATACCTGAGTTGTTAAATATAATGAGTTAATAAATATTATAATTGGAGGCGTTCAGAAACATACAGCTGAGTAAACTAGCAACACCAAACCAGAAAACCAAACGTTCTAATAAAAGCAAATCAGTATGGCATTACCATTAATTGTAATAAACAGTGGTTATCCCATTAGTGTACATGAATATCGGAATTGTGTGTTACAGTATTTTACTTGATACTTCAGACTGCAGAACGATATAAAATATTAATGCCTTTGGTAAATAACTTTTATTTAACGTTATTAGTAGCAGATAACATATTTATTCATTGCGTTGTTGCAACTGTTTTACTTGATACTTCAGACTGCAGAACGATATAAAATATTAATGCCTTTGGTAAATCACTTTTATTTAACGTTATTAGTAGCAGATAACATATTTATTCATTGCGTTGTTGCAACTGTTTTACTTGATACTTCAGACTGCAGAACGATATAAAATATTAATGCCTTTGGTAAATCACTTTTATTTAACGTTATTAGTAGCAGATAACATATTTATTCATTGCGTTGTTGCAACTGTTTTACTTGATACTTCAGACTGCAGAACGATATAAAATATTAATGCCTTTGGTAAATCACTTTTATTTAACGTTATTAGTAGCAGATAACATATTTATTCATTGCGTTGTTGCAACTGTTTTACTTGATACTTCAGACTGCAGAACGATATAAAATATTAATGCCTTTGGTAAATCACTTTTATTTAACGTTATTAGTAGCAGATAACATATTTAGTCATTGCGTTGTTGCAACTGTTTTTATTTTCCTAGTTATTTGTTAAATGCTGTGATTTTGAACGACTCGCTAAATCTTTTGTTTGAATGTCGTTAATTTTGAGGATATAAAATTGCCACGTGTCGTTTTTTTCAAATCTGCAGATTTGTCCAGTACCAAAACATCAAATATTATCACTATTTATTTTAATTTTTGTGCTTTTTCTTTGCCAACATACCTGGTTTTACTTCAGTTTATTTTCATGTAATATGGTGGAAAATAAAAAAAAAAAAAAATAAAAAACGAAATACATATTCCGTTTCAAATAGAGTGAATAACAAAAAGCTGATTCTGTTGATAGGCGTTTAAATGGAATTCTGATAAAAACCTTTATTGAACAGGGTTCTTTTTGACTCTGAATACAAACGAAAAGTTTAGAAATTAAAACCACACATTTATAAAAATTCTGTACATATTCTATTCTTAATAGTTTTATGAATAAAATACGAGATGACAAAAACATTATGGAGCAAAACGAACAAAACAATCCAAAGTATTAAGACACATTATAAATGCATTAGTATACCACTATCTGGTATTTCAGTCTCAACTTGAAATTGTTTTGTTGTAATATAGTAAATATTAGTTGCCATTTGAGTTCAATAACTATATCAGTGTAGAAGATACTTTGAGACCCCCCCCCCACCAAAACTGGAAAGCGTGCCAACTGGGGGATGGATCAAAACAAGTCAAGCGATGGGATCACGGGTGGGAGTTGGAGGGTCAAATTACAACTCGGCAGCTGAGCAAAACTAATTTATTTCCAAGTCAAAAAAGCAAAACTGGCAGGCAGAAGGCCACAATATCAATTGCACTTAAATAAATAACCAGAAACACTAAAATTAACAAGATAAAGACAAAAGCTACAAAAACAACGAACGCTACAAATACCAAAATTAACAATTACAGCTACATGGCCTATCTGCAGCCTAGCCTGAGACACCCAAAACGTAAGAAATTAACGAAAGTAACGAAATAATCCGGTCAAACGACCCGGTACAACTTTCAGTACTTATGTAGTTTGGAACATATATCGGGGTCACAAACAGATGAGTATGTAACTAAAAATATCGTTTATCGATGAAGGATCATATGTTTAACAAAATAAAGTCCAAATAATACCAACAACTGCTATTTGATACGTCAGGGCTATTTATAAAACTAAACAATATTTTCTAGTTTCCGGATATGATACTTAAAAGGCTAAACTGTAATATGACTTAGTGAACATTCCAGAGATTCAAGAGGAATCTATAAATTATAATGTAAAGCTTCCATAGTTGTTTTGTTAAGATAAAAAGCATTTAGTCTTTACATTGAAATTGTTCTAATTTACTTCATATTCAAATAATGAATTTCATATTCAAATTTAGTTTTTTCATAGTAAACAATATAACACTAGAATGAAGAAAGAAATAGAGGTCACTTCCAAGTGCACCGAATGTGTGTCGAGTAGTTATTTTTCCAGTTTGCCATGTAATGGCAGGGCTAGTACTTTGTCAGTCCCTCTGTTTATTCCTCTCAAATCATTAAGAATAAATATAGTAAATGTAACAAAAGATGTACAATGATGTCTATAACTACTACTGAGGTGTTCGCTGAGGCCATAACAAAGCAACATGTGTTTATATTTCTTTGTAGTTAACACATAACTTATTAAAATTAACTAAACGTGTACTTAGTTAACATTTTAGGTTGATTAACTATCAAACATCGTCCTAAACGGTAAGCCGTATAGAGGTTCTATACAGCTTACCATGCAGAATTTGACATCCGATGTTCGGGAGCGATTGCACCCAAATTTTGATCGGTAACGAAGTTTGTTTCGTATAATAACAGTAAGATTTAGTTAGAACTATTGACTCAAGATTACTTTGCGTCTCTTTTCATTGGGGGAGGAGGGTTGATTTAGGTGATAGAATGTCAGTTACCAATTACAGACATGTGAAGATACAGTTTTTGCACAACATTATTAACAATGTGTCCTTATGACTTCATTGAATATGAACAAGTGCAGACGTGAAAATTCATAGTCTGTTACACGTTAGGTATGACTTTCGCTATGGAAAAGCCTTTTAACTGCCCAATGCATAAGAACGGCTATGCATAGCCATTGCTTGAACGTGTGAAACGGCCGTATACCTCAAGATTATAATAGAAACGTTTCAACTGAAGATTGTACCACGCTTAAAAGTAAATTCATAATTTTAACTGAAACAAAAATACTATAGAGAAAGCTAATTTTTGTACCATCATCTGATAATAGATTGGAAGAGAGTATAGTTTGACAATTTCATTGATGTTGTTGCTTTTGATCATGTTTTAATTATTAAAACACTAATCTAGTAATTATGTCATAGAGAGATATCCTACTTGTCTAGGCCCATATGGACTAGAATTGTTGTTAATCTTAGTATAATTATGTCATAGATAGATATCCTATTTGTATAGGCCCATATAGACTAGAATTGTTGTTAATCTTAGTGCAATTATGTCATAGATAGATATCCTATTTGTATAGGCCCATATGGACTAGAATTGTTGTTAATCTTAGTGTAATTATGGCATAGATAGATATCCTAGTTGTATAGGCCCATATGGACTAGGATTGTTCTTAATCTTAGTGTAATTATGTCATAGATAGATATCCTATTTGTATAGGCCCGTATGGACTAGAATTGTTGTTAATCTTAGTGTAATTATGTCCTAGATAGATATCCTTCTTGTATAGGCCCATATGGACTAAAATTGCTGTTAATCTTTGTGTAATTATGTCATAGATAGATATCTTATTTGTATTGGCCCATACGGACTAGAATTGTTGTTAATCTTTATGTAATTATGTCATAGATAGATATCCTACTTGTATATTCCCATATGGACTGGAATTGTTGTTAATCTTTATGTAATTATGTCATAGATAGATATCCTACTTGTATATTCCCATATGGACTGGAATTGTTGTTAATATTAGTGTAATTATGTCATAGATAGATATCCTACTTGTAAAGGCCCATATGGACTAGAATTGTTGTTTATCTTAGTGTAATTATGTCATAGATAGATATCCTATTTGTATATTTCCATATGGATTGGAATTGTTGTTAATATTAGTGTAATTATGTCATAGATAGATATCCTACTTGTAAAGGCCCATATGGACTTGAATTCTTGTTTATCTTAGTGTAATTATGTCATAGATAGATATCCTATTTGTATATTCCCATATGGACTGGAATTGTTGTTAATATTAGTGTAATTATGTCATAGATAGATATCCTACTTGTAAAGGCCCATATGGACTTGAATTGTTGTTTATCTTAGTGTAATTATGACATAGATAGATATCCTATTTGTATATTCCCATATGGACTGTAATTGTTGTTAATATTAGTGTAATTATGTCATAGATAGATATCCTACTTGTAAAGGCCCATATGGACTTGAATTGTTGTTAATCTTAGTGTAATTATGTCTTAGATATATATCCTATTTGTATAGGCCCATATGGACTAGAATTGTTGTTAATCTTTGTATAATTATGTCATAGATAGATATCCTATTTGTATAGGCCCATATGGACTAGAATTGTTGTCAATCTTAGGATAATTATTTTATAAATTTAATTAGGTCCATTATGATGGTCTGATAGTTATCATAACTAAACGGGGGTTACGTGAAAAGTATATTTGTATTTCGGTTCAGAACTATTGTGTTATGAAATTTATTGGAATTTCCTTTAACATTACCTCCTAAAATTGCACATTTAATGTCGAAGATAATGGCCGTTACTTACTAAAACGGAGCCGTTGAAATATGTTTAATGTTTCCTTTGTTTATTGTTTATAGATTTAAAACGTTTAATAAATCAAAGAGGAATGAAAGTTTACATGTACAAAAACATGACAATTAATATAATATAGACTAATAGACTGGTATCAAGTATACTTGAATAAAATCAAACTAAATCACAAGCACAGTGTTGACCCACTGGCCCACTCATATAGGTACAGTGGTGACCCACTGACCCACTCATACAGGTACAGTGGTGACCCACTGACCCACTCATACAGGTACAGTGGTGAGCCACTGGCCCACTCATACAGGTAGAGTGGAATGAATTATAACTTTATGTATTGCTTTGTTAAGCATTACTCTTCACCTGAACAATACATTCCAGTTTAATTCCAAGAAATGGCCTTTGTTGCTGTTTTCCAAACATCATTAGTTATGTGCTAACAAGTTGTTTATGTAAAGGGCAGTCGAGCTCTCTTTGAACAGATACAGTAACTACAAGAATTAACATGCCTAGAATTAATTAACACTTAATGTATTTGTATGTTTGTAAAGTCCTGCACCATTTACAATGTAAATGTAATACATTGAGGATCCTTGATACATTCCTAGTAGTTCAGGCGTATGTTTAGTTTGAAAATTTTAACAATGTTTTGTTATATTTATTTTAGAAAAATTAAAAAAAGTTTTGTTACATTTATTTTAGAAAAAACACATTGAAAATTCGTAGATAATTAGTTCAAACTTTATAAAATTCAATCAAAATTTTTCACTGTTTCATAAAATTGAGAATCCTACCCCCTCAAATAAAAAGTAGATTTTACTCATTATAAATTTAAATAACCAATATTTGTTACAATATCTTTTCCTGTCGAGTCATATCGTCATGATTCCTGCAATTTACAAGTTTTTGTGACGTTTTGCGTCCTACTCGAAGCTCTCTGATTGGTTCTCATCCATTTTGTTTCAAAGAAATGTTCGTGTAGAGGGAAGCCCATGTAAATAGTTCATACAACGGTTTTCTCACTCTTTTTTCACCACCGCCTTTAACTGACTTGAGTTCTCCGCTTATCCGGCTTAATTTCGGATTTGGCATTTGTCCTACTGGAAGTTTTGAGAAATTGTGCTATGCCGCGCAGTGAGAGTGTTGTTTGATTGTGCGTGACGTATACGTGTGAGGTGGCCTCTTTGGATTAACTCGACTGTTCTCTGGAAGCATCGTAAGTTCGACCTTTGTTTTTGGCTGAAAGATTCTCATTATTAGCTTTGTCCCCTGACATTTTAGCTGTTCACACCAAAACCCAGTTAGTGTTATTTAGTTTGTTCTTCTTCTTTTAACAACTGATCTTTTAGTGACATGTAAGTAAAAGTTCCGTCAGATGTCAGAGTTTAGTAATAATAAGAAATAAACATTCAAAATCAAAATAACTGTTATTTATTTTGTTATTTTACAGATTCCTGAGGCAGAATTACAGAATAAGAAATAAATAATTATAGAATTATTATAAGAATTAGTGGAAAAGAATTTAACCTAGAATAATAAGAGGATATTAAACTATTATTAATTTTGACACATTAAAATTTAATTTTATTTTGTTCCTTTATTTGAGAAGTGTTTTTAAGTTTGATTTTTAATCGTAAATAAAGTATTTTAAGCAGAAATTAAATTTAAATGTTGTTGAAGAAGATTTATTTTATTTCATGTTCAATTAAATTTTTCTAAATAAGAAACTTGAAAGATTTATTATTTGCTACGGTATTTGAGAATACAAAATAACCTTATTCAATAGTTTTTAATGTAATGTCAATGCAGTACAAGCAAATATTATTGAACATCAGATTACATATTGATAATATGTTTAGTATCTCCGTATTTCATACTAGAAATTTTATAACAAAGCAATAACATAAAATTGTACATTCTATAAAAATCTAGTAATACTTACCATATTTACTATATTTGTATAGGTAGATACTATTGTATGATTTTTTAAATCTAAAATCAAGACAAATATTTTACTGTGGAGCAGATTTACAGTAAGTTGATACCTTTCAGTGTAGATAGTATTAAGCGTCAAACGTGTTCAAAAAATAGAATTCTTTATTTAACCAAGAGTTTATTGCATATCTTGCACAAGTAACGTCCATTTTATTGAAAATCAATTTCAATCAATTTTGAATTCCGGTTGTTCTGTATTATACAGAGTGCCCTGCTTCAACTGTGGCATAGTTTAGAGTAGGCATATTGTTTGTCAGGTCAAAATAAGCAAATATAACATGTCTCCTATCTGGATTCTTTTTCTGTCTGTAAGTGTTATTTTAAAAACATTTATAATCTCAAAAACCACTTGAAGTAAAATACAGAATTTTCGTATACAAGTTTATCTTCGAAAGTCACATTTCATGTAAAAAGATTGAACGTCTAAGATTATTAGTTTCAAAATAGGGGCTGTCTAAAATTTCAGAGTAAAATATCAAAAAACCTAATCATTTTACCCAAAAATGTTCAGACACAATATTGGTAGACCATGTTATGTCAAATGCAACGGTATGCCAATTAAAAATATTGGTTGATAAAAAACTGAGACCAATTATTTTGTGACACACAGACAGAACACGAATCGAGATAGGACAATTATTATATGGTATTATTTGCTTATATTGACCAGACAAAAAATCCCCTAAAATATGCGACAGTTGAAGCTGGACACCTTGTATATACCTACCTACACACTACATTTCACAATGTTCGCTTTCTCAACTACATTACTCGTATAACAGTCACCTACTGTCGATTCGAAATACGATTTTGGTTAAATTAAAACAGAGCCTAGCTGAAAAAAGTCAGTTAACAGAAAGAAAACCAGTTCCAAAATCCAAATTAAAATTCAATCTGTTTAGAATAATTAAACGAACACTCTGTTTGTCAAACTATGAATACAAAGAAATAGTACATTTAAAAATAACAAAATAAAAATTGCTCCTCAAAGCTATTTTGTTAGAAGTTTACTGAAGAACATCTTTGGTAACAGCAAAACAACCTATTAAGATATCTTTAGTTACTTAATGGTAGATATATACGAGGGGTATCCAAAAAGTAAGTTTCCCTGTTCTGTAAAAAGACGCGTGCGTAACACAGCGTGCAGCTGTGAGCGGGGATATTTAGCGCGGTTCGGTTGGCAACAGGTGCGCCGGTCACTGGCGCATTGTCACGCTGCTCAGTCAGGTGCTGCCCAAACATTATGGAGACTCCACTGCGTTCTGCCGCCAGTTGCGAAGTCCGTAGTGTTATTCGTTTCTTGACCGCCAAAAACGTAACTGCCGTTGAAATTCATCGTCAGTTGTGTCAAGTGTATGGTGAACATGTTATGTCCGTTCAGATGGTCCGTCGTTGGCGTGCAATGTTTTTGGAAGGAAGAGAAAATGTTCATGACGATGAGCGTAATGGCCGACCGGCCAGTTCTCGGCAACCAGACGTCATTAATGCTGTACGAGCAGTTATTGACAATGATAAGCGAGTGACTCTCGATGAAATTATGGGTAAACTGCCGTCAAGTTTTGAAGTTAGCCGGTCATCTGTGCACAATATCATGACAGAAGATCTTCAGCTTGCAAAAGTTTGTGCAAGATGGGTGCCTCGCTTATTGAGCGATGCCCATAAACAACAACGAATGGCTGCTGCCCAGTCTTTCTTGCGATTGTTTGACGATGAAGATGAAAACCTTTTCAGTAGAATAGTCACTGGTGATGAAACATGGATTCACCACTCAACTCCAGAAACCAAACGCCAGAGTATGGTGTGGCAAAAAAAAGGAGAGGCAGCTCCTCAAAAAGCCAAAGTTTTTGAGTCAGCAGGAAAGGTAATGGCTACAGTTTTTTGGGACTGCCGTGGAGTGTTATTGATTGACTATCTTCCTCGTGGCGAAACCATAAATGCAGAAAGGTATTGTGAAGTTCTCACCAGACTTCGGCGGGCAATACAGAATAAACGGCGCGGACTTTTGTCGCGCACGGTTCTGCTTATTCACGATAACGCCCGACCACACGCTGCTCGTGCAACAATGGAACTTTTGAGGAAATTTAAGTGGGATGTTTTTGGTCATCCTCCATACTCACCAGATCTTGCGCCTAGCGATTTTCATCTGTTTCCGGAGCTCAAAAGACACCTTGGCGGTCGGCGATTTGCCAACAGCGATGACCTTCAAAATGAGGTGGATACTTGGCTTAAAAATTTGGCGGGTGAATTTTGTGATGCTGGAATAAAAAAACTACTTCCTAGATACCAAGAGTGTTTAGAAAGGGATGGTAACTATGTAGAAAAATAAGGTATGATGTAAAAAGTTGAATAAATGTGTTTCAGTTATTTTTTGAGTCTTTTTAACTTTTTCATAATTAATGGAAACTTACTTTTTGGATACCCCTCGTACATATTGGCTAACAAGTCACAGAAGATGGGTACCAGTGCCATTCACACAATGAATAATGGGGCATTTTCGTTCAACGTGTAACATTTTGCACAATTCCACTTCTACAAAAATGCAACAATTAATGATTACACACCAAAAAACTCTTAAGTTTAAAATATCTATATATTTCAATCGAATTCTGATTTCTAACGAACTGAAACCTAATCACTAAACGATCGGTCTAAACATCGGTTCCAACCCATTCGGTATTGAGGTATACGGACCATGTCATACAGCGTTTATTTATAATGTTTCGTCTACTCCATGCCTTAAAATAAATTAGTTCATATCTAAACTAATTTATTTTAATTATGTACGTTATTATATTTCATAAGTAAGTTTTAAATAGTTATCACAATAATAAGTCACACTGTTGAAACTTACAGACACGAGGTTAATACAGTTATTTGATTTCAATCACTTTCCAGATCAGTAGGGCGTGGCTTAAAATGGATACTTCCATTTAAAGTAATCAATACTAAAACATTATTCATGGCAAATATAATAGTTGATGTCGTACTCTTGTGATTGTTTAGGTACAAATATTCATATTATTATAAGTAATGCACAGGAAATTAATGTTGATGTATTAACGCCAGTTTATAATAATATATGATTAATTAAAAGCGATTATAAAATACTTATAGAACAATATAGAACAAACAAGATGAAATCCTAATCTCTTACTAGATAGTATAGTATAAAATGTATAAAAATGTAAAAATTTTGTATGTGGGATATAGGTTATAAAAGGTTTTAAAGGTGTAAATAGAAGAGAATGATAATTTTAAAGATTACAAAAGTGTTACTCAATTAATTACTTGTACAAAAGGAAAGAACTTTGGAGAGCTAACGTGGGCGACTTAAAAGGCGCCAGGACTACTAACTGTTTGGAGAGCTAGCGTGGGCGAGTTAAAAGGCGCCAGTACTACTAACTGTTTGGAGAGCTAACGTGGGCGAGTTAAAAGGCGCCAGGACTACTAACTGTTTGGAGAGCTAGCGTGGGCGAGTTAAAAGGCGCCAGGACTACTAACTGTTTGGAGAACTAGCGTGGGCGAGTTAAAAGGCGCCAGGACTACTGACTGTTTCTCCTTTAACAGATAGTAGAAGACAATTTTCTTAGTGAGCCTCTAGGGTCAGCCATTAAAAAAATTTAAAACAAAACAATTTTGTAATATTATGAAATATTTTTATAAATTCTCTTATTATAATATATATATATATATATATATATATATATATATATATATATATATATATATATATATATATATATAATAAATTATTGTCACCCATCTGTCCATAAATATATAGCGGTGGCTTATGTGACAACTCTCACTTATAAACCCTACACTACCAACCCATTTTACTTAACACAAGTATTGTGTGGTCGTTGATTGCAAGGATCCTACCAACAACCCATGCAACATTTCTAGAGGCTAAACATCCTCCACAGGACCGTTGACATACTCCTGTGGTTCTACAGGTCCTCATTAGGTTCTACAGTGATTCTCACACTTTTATTGGCATACGAAATCCCTTCCTCCTGAAACGCACGTGACTG
Organism: Stictocephala bisonia; assembly: GCA_035578905.1. NCBI lineage: Eukaryota > Metazoa > Arthropoda > Insecta > Hemiptera > Membracidae > Stictocephala > Stictocephala bisonia. The sequence goes on along the minus strand of JAQJVL010001737.1, from coordinate 97,241 downwards.
ATAAACTTGTTTGAGCGCAATTATGTACTACAATTTAACTACATTACGGCTAAACACGTAGTTAACGTATATTCATTTACGCATCAAAAATTATATTTTCAGTTATTGATAGGAGATGTTCCAATAAAATAGTTCCAATATCAACTACCTTCTAAATCCAAATAGTTCCATGTCCACCCACGCCTAAAACACCCATGGGTAATTTCCATACAAACATTGCATGTATTTTTACCACTATGAAGAAGATCTAATTAAATAACAACTTTACATGATTGTACTCATCATATAAGTTACCATTATATAAATTCTCGTATCTTATATATTATTTTAACAGGCTGTTATTTTTGTTGTACTTTTCTTATAATACGTAACTGTAGAAAACAATGGAAAGATGATGACGGCCTTGACTGGATTGCCATTTACTTCTCTCCGGGGACCCACTTACTGCGAGTCAATACGCAATTGCTCAGGGCTCCGTCACGTTTATTGTTGACACAGCGTCGTTGAGGTAGGTTGTCAGACGTCAGCTATCTACCAATGTATCTATCTACCAGTGACAAGAAATACAAATCAGTTGAACGATTTGATTCCAGAAAGCATATTGCTTTTTCAGTTAATTTACCTACCGACTATGACTATACACATATATAAGTACACGTTAAATATCTGGATTTCAAATAAAAACTTTGTTGGTGCATGGACATATATTTTTAGACAAATCTAATATGCAAAAAAACATTTATCCTGGATCTATTAAATATCCAAGAGAAAAATGACAGCTTTGGACAGGTTAAACTTAAAAATTCTCTAGAGCAATGTATGTACTATTTACATTTTGTTTGATACGTTATGACGTACTTATTGGGAGTAGAAGTGATACACGTAGTTTTGTTACTAACTTAGGTCGACTGATGCCTCTATCTACTAACTGAACCATTTATTACTAACTCAACAGCCTTGAGTTGATGTGAGTTTTAATGGCAGCAAAGAGACCCAAGGCGATTCACTAAATCCAAACATCGTAATTTACGTTTTATTTTCTGCTGACTATCGATATTAATTAAATTCTCAGTTATATCTGGGGAAAACAACCGAACTCTGGTCACCCAAATCGGATACCTTAACTTTTCTGCGTGTTCCCTTGAGTAGATGCTGTGCAATTATTATCAGGACTGAGAAAAAAATTAAAATTCCCTAGATAATGCAGTATGTTCCATAGTAAAGAAACAAAACCATTTGAAATTATTATTTAATTCGTTCATTTATTTATATTAGAACTCAAAGTTGCAATGGCTCAAGTGTCAGTGTAAAAACATATCAATTTAATGCTCATATTCGTGTTATTTTGTAATTTTTGGTTGGAATAAGTTAAATTTGAATTTTTATGTTTTGGTATTTAAAACAGTTGTAAACCAGTCAGATAACACAACTGGCCTTGTTTTGTCTAAAGTAACACGTGTGCCGGCTTTAATTCATCATATGTCTCTGTTGGCAAACAGTAGTTTATTTTAATTTGCAGCCATTAACAATAATTAGCGATATAAATGTCAAATTAAGTTTATAAATACCACCTTACTGTCATATATAGTATTTAGTTATTTTTGATATAAATATAAATTTACATTTTAATGTATTACTCTGCTTCATTGTGGCTGAATAATTTATTATTGTAGTTAAGTACTTTGTAACCAAACACTACATATATTATTGTAGTTAAGCAGTTTGTCACTAAACAGTGCATTATTATTGTAGTTAAGTAGTTTGTAACCAAACAGTAGATATATTATTGTAGTTAAGCAGTTTGTCACTAAACAGTGCATTATTATTGTAGTTAAGTAGTTTGTTACCAAACAGTAGATATATTATTGTAGTTAAGCAGTTTGTCAATAAACAGTGCATTATTATTGAAGTTAAGTAGTTTGTCACTAAACAGTGCATTATTGTTGTAGTTAAGTAGTTTGTAACCAAACGGTAGATATATTATTGTATTTAAGCAGTTTGTCACTAAACAGTGCATTATTTTTGTAGCTTAGCAGTTTGTCACTAAACAGTGCATTATTATTGTATTTAAGTAGTTTGTAACCAAATAGTAGATATATTATTGTAGTTAAGCAGTTTGTCACTAAATAGTGCATTATTATTGTAGTTAAGTAGTTTGTCACCAAACAGTGCATTATTATTGTATTTAAGCAGTTTGTCACTAAACAGTGCATTATTATTGTATTTAAGCAGTTTGTCACTAAACAGTGCATTATTTTTGTAGTTAAGCAGTTTGTCACTAAACAGTGCATTATTATTGTATTTAAGTAGTTTGTAACGAAATAGTAGATATATTATTGTAGTTAAGCAGTTTGTCACTAAACAGTGCATTATTATTGTAGTTAATTAGTTTGTCACCAAACAGTGCATTATTATTGTAGTTAAGCAGTTTGTCACTAAACAGTGCATTATTATTGTATTTAAGTAGTTTGTAACCAAATAGTAGATATATTATTGTAGTTAAGCAGTTTGTCACTAAACAGTGCATTATTATTGTAGTTAAGTAGTTTGTCACCAAATAGTATATATATATACTAAAATTATTGTAATGTACTTTATTATATTGTAATGCTAGTTTTATTACACTATATATTAATAATTGTAGTATTTAGTATAATAAAGTATTTATGTACACAGTGGATATACTTAAACAAAACAACCATAATTTTTAATTTTATCTTTATCTAATGACACATATTTTAAGTAAGAATATTTGATCCATGAAGTCGGTACTATGCTTAATAATCATTGGAAAAACATAATTTATTATTACTTATTATAAAAAATACTGATGGATCACATAGTTACAGAGGTATTAAGCCAGCATAAACGGAATCAGTGAGGCAGGTCATAATGGCTCGATGTATTGGATTGGACTTAGCTTTGTGACAGGAGATCGCTTTACGTTTTAATTTAGTTATATACCATCAATACTTTTAGATCTTGTTCCAAATATATATATATTATAGCTTTTTAAAATTAATAAATGTTAGCTGACAATAAACCATACTATATAAATAGCATAATTCTAGAGAGTAGTAAATTAAAATTGCCTGAACTATACCGATTGTTATCATCTCAATTGTCTAATGCTCTAACGGATTTAGTGATATGACGCAGTTAAAATGGTGTCTTAACAAAGGTCTATTAAATGGAGTAAGTTAACAAAGTACAATAGTACTGTATTACGAAGTAATTTGTGTAATGAGATTCAGTAAGTAGCTTTGGGTGTGTTAGGAAGCTGATAAAGAGGGGATATATGAATGCATGGATTATAACTGGGGAATTGGTGTGAGTGCTCCATTAGGGTGTAAGGGCTAATCTGCACCCTCGCTTTAGACCGCACCTATTTAATACTGTTAATGCAAATGTCCTTTGCTAGTTGTACGTTAATTTAAGTTATAATTTAGCTGTTTTTTCATCACTGATTATATTTACTGTTAATTGGAAATAAGTGCATTTTATTTATTTGTATAAACATGCTTTAAAATGTTTAATATAGTAGTTTATTCATTCTTATTTCCATCTAAGTAATATTGAAGTTAAATTTATTTATTTTGAATATACAAATACAATTGTTACATTCCGTGTGTTTACAAACAAAACGTCACCTAAAGGTAAGTGGAGTTTTTTGTTATCAATATAATCCGATCACCCAAACATTCAAATTGCTCATGTTAAGCACTGGTCAGGAGGATGTGTGTGTCTTAAGATTGATCTGACAACAAATTGTATAATCATTGGCTATCAAATTAACTGTATTACTCTTAATAATAGTATATTTCATAACAAGAGTGGAAAGTGGGGTTTCGCATGTTCGAGACCATATGTTTTAAGTGCGGGACTTGTCGAGCACTTCGAATGGTCGAGAACATACAAAACACTTTCACTCGAGTTTTGAACGATACTTTTCACTACACTACGGAATAAAAACAGGTCTTGTTTACTGTGGAAAAATTTCGGTTGTAAACAATGTTATTTTCGATAGTAAACAATAGACAGCTGTTGAAAATATGATGTTTCGCAGGTTGTAAACACATAACGAAAACAGCTAAACTCATAGTAGTGTAGTGAACAAATATTTCCATCCAGATGTAAGTATCAATCAAGGCTGGTAATGGACTTCTAACAAAATGTATCTAGAGGCTATTATAGGAATAAAGTAGACAACCATAATTTAAATTAAACATTAATTGAAATTGCTTGTGAATAATAATCATATTTTTTACTAAAAAAAAAATAATTTCCTTCACTACTGCTACCCACCCTCGTACTATAAAAAAAATGCTGGAGCCATCGAGGGTGGGTGCGATGCCACCGGACTCAGGAGGACGACACAAAAAAAATTAAAAAACACACACAACTTCAATGGCAAAAATATTGATTATTACATGAAAATAAAAAAAACATTTAATTATTACAAAAAATATTAAGTGACGGGGAAAAATAAATTCAAACATTTACTTACAACGGGCTGTTGACCGTTTGTGAAAAGTAACGATATTTATCAAAAGTATATCGAGCCCGGTGTACTCGCTCCAATATGACCTGTAGAACGCTTGCAAACCAGGGTTAGGCAAAGAGCCGCGTTCATTCGCCCCCTCATAACCCACCCGCCCACCCATACACGTACAAGTGATATTGACCCACCCGCCCACCCATACACGTACGGTGGTATTGGCCCACCCGCCCTCCCATACACGTACGGTGATATTGATTACGGTGATAATATATTATATGGCCTCGAGGCAAAAGAAATAAATAAAAAAAACGACAAGATAGACAAATATCAACAGTTCAAAAGTATCAATAGAAGGTAAATCACATTAGTTTCAATCAAACAACGTAGGCTTTATAAAAAATAGGTTAGGCCTAATAACATTGTTATAGCATTATAAATATCTCTGAAAAATATGTAACAATAATCAATAAATAATAACAATGAACACATGCAAGAATGATTAAATAACAAAATACATTAATGATTACACTACAAGAAAACAATAACTATAAATAAATTAAAAACATAATAACTACATATAACAAAAGGAGAAAAGTTTAAATTGGCAGATGAACATATGGGGCTTCGGTCAACAAAAGAGATTTGGAAGGTAAGGCCAATTTGGAAAAGTTAAAAAAACTATACAAAGAATTAAATTAATAATTACGCCAAAATCAAAAAATCTAAACTGGGCGACTGGGAAAATTGGTTGAAACCGAAATTTGGGGAAGGTGAACAAGACACTGGTGACAATAGATGTTTGGCCAGCATCACATGAACGCTAACTCTGTGAGGGGAAACTAAGTACATCAAGTAGTATCAATAAGGCTGGTCATGGACATTTCTACAAAATGTTCGCTGGTGCTATGCTTAGAATTAGTAGACATTGCCGTCATTACAAAAACAGATAATGTGAAAACAATCGAAACACAGAAAATAACACAAGACACATAAAAAAACTGAACATGAGGTGGTCATGATCTGGTCAGAGGAGACATCAATAAATGAAAAAACACACAACTCATAAAATATTGTTATTAATATAATACAAAAAATCATTTAATAAAAAAAACTCTCATGATAAATATAATTCAAAATTTTTAAAAGTCTGTGACTTTGTAAAAGTTACGATTTTATCAAAGTTCAGAACATTTATATTTTATTATATGGCAAAGGGAAAAAATAAGTAAAATAAACGTATTATATATATCTTTTTAAAAAAAAAGACCAATTGACCACTGAATATGTTATCAGAATGGAGTGACATAGTTAACGATTAATTATATAGTTCACTAATGATGTATCTTATTGGGGTCACTCTGGGTTGTTTGTGGCTTCCAAATAACAGCACAATACTGGACCGCTACTACTGTATTGAAACCCAGAGCGCATTGGCATAATTTTATAGATAGTCTTTTTGTAACACTTACGTTTCGTTTTGGTGGTGACGAAGAGTGACTCAAACTTTTTGTTATGCATATTTAATGGGTGCCTAGTGGCAGCGGTGTTCCCGGTGGCTGAAAGACAGCTAGGCTGGGGCTGATCAGTAAGGGAAAGGCCGATCCAGAGTCACTGTCTGGAGGTTTTAATAAAGCCAATGTTATTCGCAGCTGACATTTTTTGCCATGGATTGTCTCCCCGACAGCTTGGCTTCTACAAAAGACATTTAACGTTGACAGAAATTAAGGAGGTAATTGACGCAGTCAACCGAATGATGCAGCTTGCCACCAGGCGCGGCCGATCGTGTTGCTGGTTTCCCTTGACGTTAAGAACGCGTTTAACTCGGTCAGGTGGGTAGACATGCTAGAGGTGTTGCAATGGGTCTTCAGAGAGTGCCCTAATATGTACTGGTCGTTTTGCAGGATTACCTGAGGGACCGGTGACTGCTGCACGAGACTGAATAAGGCGAGGAAGTCACCATCGGAGTGGCACAGGGCTCGATTCTCGGTCCCCACCACTAGAAAATCTCGTGCAATGGCTTGTTTTGCGTTGAATGCCTCAAGATGTGTTTCTGGTTGGCTACGCTGATGATGTGGTCACCGTAATCAAGGAGAGGATTCCTGATTTAGTGCAGCTACACTTGAACTGAATGATGCTCCGGGTTGGAAGATGGATGGAGAGCCATGTTGGCTATTACCAAGACCGAGATTGTTATGCTCACTCGAAGGAGGATTCCTACAGTTATCCCCTTTAATTTAGATTCCCTAGAGGTCCAGACCAAGAGAGCAGTAAAGCACCTGGCTGTGATGTTCGACTGTCATCTCCAATTCTGGATACACATCGACGTGGTGAGCGGTTAGATAACAAAGGTGGTCACGTCACTCAGCAGATGATTGGAGAATGTTTATAATCCCTAGGTCAATGTAATGATGTTTGTTATACAATTATATTTTCAACAACAATAAAGATATTCGATTTGATTTGAAGCAAAAGAAGAATCCTCTTGTCCACAGGAAATGTCATTCTTCTGTACGGTGTGGAAGTATGGGTGGGTGCGATGAATATGAGGGGGAATAGTAAGCGTGTTTTGACAATTCAACTTTCAGTGTCAAGACTTTTGTGTCTACCGTAATGTTACTGGTTTGGCAGTGATGGTTTTGGTGGGAATCATTCCCCTTTACTTACTCGCCTACTGAGAGACAGGCCATCTTTCGTCAGACACTCGAGTGAGGCAGAATCGAAGCAATGGTAGAGGCCAGGGTGGAGACTGCGAGCTTGGCAGAGTAGGTGAGATGAGAGCACTGGTGAGCGGTGAACTCACCACCTCATCGTTGATCTCGAGGGCTGGATCAGCCGAAGCCACGGAGAGGATACTTCAATAAGTATCTGCACCGAATGGGGAAAGTCATGTAATTTTAGTGCAAGTCATTATCAGTCACACAACGTTTTGATTCTGACACAAATCAAAACGTTTGTGTAACTTTACAATTGCCCTGTTTTAAAGAAAGCTGTATTTTATTAATTTTTTAATTTTCAGGACTTTAAATCCAACAATATTGGGCCTGTTTGAAAAAATTTATTGATTTTGTAAAGCGCATCAAGCCAAATATTTGTTGTATGCAGAACAATTTAAGTCTAGGACTAGCTGTACTTTTAACTGATTGTTTTTTATCATTTATTAATTTTAAATCAATTTAAAAAATATAACATTTTCAAAACTGTTACTATAAATATCAATGTTCAAGAGATCAAATAGGTCCTTTTCAAATTCATTTTTGGCATGTTTCTTATTTTTAGTGTTATATTAATAAATGGGGCAAGTCAGTGTGTAAATGTGTATAAAATAAGAGTATGGTTTTGTTTTAGTATAAAAGGAGCTCAGAGGGTAATTTGGGGAGGGAAAATTCCCACAGGGCTGCTAGGACTAAATCACGTGACCCGAAGTTGCTCAAAGTTGATGCTAAAACTGTTAGAAATATACTACCCACACTATTTACAATATAACCTTAAGTTCCGCCCTTGCTGATTTTTGCATCCTCAGTGGTATCAGAATGGTGTGACTGACGTATAGTTAACAATGTATTTAGTTCACTAATGATATATCTTATTAGGGTACTTGGGGCAGTTTGTGGCTTCCAAATACATCCACTACTGCTATATTGAAACCCGGAGCGCATTGGACTATAAGTGGTCATCGGTAAATGTGAGAATTACATCAAGGCATGCGCACATCGTTATTTTGTAAATAGTGTAGATATCAACTTGACTACTAGAATTCTATTAAAAACTGTCCTAACGTATTCATTTAACAACTGTCACTATTTTTCTCAGTTTGACCATGTTTGTTTTTACACGTCTACAATAAACACAGGGTGCTGATTTACTTCTATAATCAGTAATATATTTTAATTCGAAATGTATGAATCGTCACAAATTTTCTTTACCCAAACATACGAACTGAGTAATTGAGGGTGGATTTTCATACAACTAGCATCTTTACAATTAAATAACTAGTAAACGGATGGCTGCATTGCATTGGAACGACGGAGACTCGCGCCATCGTAAATTTATTTTTAATAATAGAGTTCGTTGTAGGAAAATAATATTGGCACGGGGATCGCATTATCAGCTTAAAGTGGGAGTGGAAAAATAATATTGGCACGGGGATCGCATTATCAGCTTAAAGTGGGAGTGGAAAAATAATATTGGCACGGGGATCGCATTATCAGCTTAAAGTGGGAGTGGAAAAATAATATTGGAACGGGGATTGCATTATCAGCTTAAAGTGGGAGTGGAAAAATAATATTGGCACGGGGATCGCATTATCAGCTTAAAGTGGGAGTGGAAAAATAATATTGGCACGGGGATCGCATTATCAGCTTAAAGTGGGAGTGGAAAAATAATATTGGCACGGGGATCACATTATCAGCTTAAAGTGGGAGTGGAAAAATAATATTGGCACGGGGATCGCATTATCAGCTTAAAGTGGGAGTGGAAAAATAATATTGGCACGGGGATCGCATTATCAGCTTAAAGTGGGAGTGGAAAAATAATATTGGCACGGGGATCGCATTATCAGCTTAAAGTGGGAGTGGAAAAATAATATTGGAACGGGGATTGCATTATCAGCTTAAAGTGGGAGTGGAAAAATAATATTGGCACGGGGATCGCATTATCAGCTTAAAGTGGGAGTGGAAAAATAATATTGGCACGGGGATCGCATTATCAGCTTAAAGTGGGAGTGGAAAAATAATATTGGCATGGGGATCACATTATCAGCTTAAAGTGGGAGTGGAAAAATAATATTGGCACGGGGATCGCATTATCAGCTTAAATTGGGAGTGGAAAAATAATATTGGCACGGGGATCGCATTATCAGCTTAAAGTGGGAGTGGAAAAATAATATTGGCACGGGGATCGCATTATCAGCTTAAAGTGGGAGTGGAAAAATAATATTGGCACGGGGATCGCATTATCAGCTTAAAGTGGGAGTGGAAAAATAATATTGGCACGGGGATCGCATTATCAGCTTAAAGTGGGAGTGGAAAAATAATATTGGCACGGGGATCGCATTATCAGCTTAAAGTGGGAGTGGAAAAATAATATTGGCACGGGGATCACATTATCAGCTTAAAGTGGGAGTGGAAAAATAATATTGGCACGGGGATCGCATTATCAGCTTAAAGTGGGAGTGGAAAAATAAAATTGGCACGGGGATCGCATTAGCAGCTTAAAGTGGGAGTGGAAAAATAAAATTGGCACGGGGATCGCATTATCAGCTTAAAGTGGGAGTGGAAAAATAAAATTGGCACGGGGATCGCATTATCAGCTTAAAGTGGGAGTGGAAAAATAATATTGGCACGGGGATCGCATTATCAGCTTAAAGTGGGAGTGGAAAAATAATATTGGCACGGGGATCGCATTATCAGCTTAAAGTGGGAGTGGAAAAATAATATTGGCACGGGGATCGCATTATCAGCTTAAAGTGGGAGTGGAAAAATAATATTGGCACGGGGATCGCATTATCAGCTTAAAGTGGGAGTGGAAAAATAAAATCTAGTTAGTTTTGCTTGTCCTCGTGGAAACAAAACAACACAGCATTAGGTTATCAGTTTAGATGTTACAGCTTTGTAGTCTATCGAGGCACAACCGATCAATTTTATCTGTATTTATTAATTTTACTTTGAGTTCTAACTTAATTTTTTTAGTATTATCCTTAAATATTTATAAATTCCTAATTTGTATAATTTAATTGGCATGCCATATTTATTTTCCATAAACGTTTGCAAGGTAATATATATGACGGAAATTAATAATTTTTAATTTGATAATAATGCATAACCCTCTTTCTGAAAAACCTGACAATTTATCAAGTTATATTATTCACAATACATTATAGCTTGTCTGCCTTAGCTTTGTTGTTGAGGCTTTTATGTATATTACTTTTACAATATTAAAAATCGTGATATTTTAAACGAATATGTAAAGTTTAATTTGATTTTACAATTTAGCGGAATAGTAAACGTAAACTAACCAGAAACCTTTGGCAAGGCCGATAATACCAGTGCGCCCCTCAGTGGCACAATATAGTTGTGGTGTACCACTGATAACAAAGCAGGATGATTTTACTTTATAGAGTAAATTTGAATAAATTAATAAATATTATATTTGGTACTTTTCGTTTACAATCCCTTTATTTTACTGATCCTTTTAATGGAAAGAAGGAATATTCTTTTACTAAGCTAAAAATTCAAAATATACTCACTTCAGTGCTATTGAGGAATTTTATTTACTAATGAGCTATGAGACTATTGATAATATTAAGGATAGTGTTTTATTTTTTGGCTCGTTATCTGATAGTTGAGGATGGAATGAATTCATTATGAGTTTATAAACTACCTGTTTACCATGAAATCTAAACCATAACCAGTAATTGATAATATTTAATACTTTAATTATTAATAGCGCTAATTAATTATCAAATCTCACCCCCTCAGTGGTTAGGGGTTTATATTTTATGGTACAAAATTGAATTTACAAACTCATTATAAACGCATTCCAATTAACCATCAGTTATTAGTCCAACAAATAAAGCCGGACCGTTTATAATACTATCCTCATATATAATACTTGATACTAATTGTTTACTTAAGCAACTCCTCCCTTATTTACTGACCAATTTTAACGTTTGAGGTGTCAAAATATTTTCCACTATTCATAGTTGCTGAAGAAGTTATTTTATTTTAAAATATTTTTACCCTGAAATACTGTGAGGGAACGGAAAGCCCTTAAAGTACGTGTTTCGGCCATTATATTAACATGGAGATATAATGAGATAAATAAAGAGAATTAAATTTGATAAGCCGAGAACATAAAAATAACGATGTTTATGACGTTTCACCAGCTGATGGAATAATACAGGTAATCCTGTATGTAATACTGCATGGTTTTATTTACATCCAACTGCTCGTGGTTTTTTTAATATGACTACCTCACTATTCATTACAGTTTTATTGGTTCTCACTGGATTTACTATATTTACATAATTAATCATCAGTTCTCACATTAAACAAATTAACACTCTTGAAATAGGCCAATATTTAACATTGGGTGTTGTATGTACAAACATATAGCAACGCAAGTGCAGTCAATGAGCCATACTAATTAAATCTATACATATTATAATGCCATACAATACCTAAATATGTACAACGGCCGAGGTTACATGATCATAGTGACACTCGAAGCGTGCAGTAGTGCTCCCTAGTTTATGAATATTATGCATCCTGAATTGGTTAAAAGTGATCAAATTTGCTAGTTATAATTTTATCAAGATATTCGTATGATGTATCTTGTCTATGAGAAATGTAGTTTCGTTATTTATAACTAACCCGTAAATATTTTTTTTATGCCAAATTATAACTGATGAAAATATTCATGGCTAAAATGTCTTAAAGGGACAATAATATAAGTAAACACAAAATACATCATAATATTAAAGAACAAATAACATGATAACTATGATATGGAGCACTAGTGTAAATTCCAAAGATATAAATAGCCCGAACACGTATTTTCCGCTGAAAGATAGACATAAATTGTTGAAACCACAATGTTATTGTTTAAATACATTATCAACACTTAACTATGGACTAATTTATTTAAAAAAATTAAATATAAGTTTTGATCATTAAATTTATTTATTTTAGCTATGTTTTTTTATTTAATATTAATGTAAATCTAACAAAAAGTAAACAAAAAATCTAGTATATTTATGTGTTCTATACCTGAGAGTAAAACATGAAAATGAAGATAAACTTTTTGCCTAAAAAAAACAATGTTTACTTTATTTTAACGGTTCTTTTTTACCTTAATTTTATAATTTAAGATTATACTAACTTAAAAATCTGTAGTAAAGGGTTACTGTTCATTTTTTATACAGTTTTTTTTAAAATACCAGTTAGATTATATAGACAAGAGATATGTTATTTTATGTATATATTTATTATTTTAATTCGGACTAAGTTCCAGACTCACACTGTGTGAATATTTAACATCATTCTATACCGTTTAAATGTTTAGTGGTATCATCAAGATATAGACATTTAAGATAAGACAGTTGAAAAGTCTTAAAACGTTTAATGACATAGAAGTTGAATATCACTTGAACATAAGAAGTAGAATTGACGATTTTAATCAAATTCTTATAAGTTGAATTCGGATGAAGCTTACAGGTACTTAAGGTGAAACTGTTTCAGATTGAGTTAATAATTCTAAATATATAAATTAATTGATATTAGGTTTTTACAAGATTAACGTAATTCTAATACAAAGGTACTATCGTACATACAAAAAGTATGACTTTAATATTTAGAAAAGAATGGGCCTCTATAATTCAACAAAACAATGGTTTAGTAATTACAGTAGTAAAGCGTAACAAATAAGTTTTTTATGGAAATACAATTTTAAGAAAATAAGTTGTGTTCATTGTTTTATAACTTCTAAAATACTCTAAATACCCTATTAAAATTTTAAATAACTCTGTTAATTATAGGTCAGCAAATAAGTTGTTGTTTTTAATGCTGTATACATAATTAAGGGATTTTACACACGAAGGAAATTTTCTTTTTAAATTGATCCATTATTTTTCATAAGGTACATTACTAAACAACAGATTCAGTTAACTAACTCATTATTTTCCCTTTGACTTATTACTGACCAAATGTTTAAAGGTTGCTTCAATTAAGGTTTCAATTAAGGTATTTGTTAGAAATATTAAAAAACATATAATGAACTTCCATTTACATTTTAATTGCATTTGTTTTCAACGTTAGGATTTTCCATAGTAAATTTAGATGTCGTACTATTCTGTCTAAATCTAGACATTGCATTTCTCTAGCATGCCAACCATAAAAACTCTTTTATTGACTTAAACAATATAAATCTATCAAAGGTTTAGTATGAATGGACATACGTGGTGATATGCATGCTATTTCCATTCCAGATATTAAGATATGCATCATTAAAGTCCAGTTTAACCTGCATATAAGAGTGTTGAGATCACATTTATGAGTGGAACACAAATGTAGTAATGCGGAAGTAAAACTGCCACTAAGGGACGTGAAAATGGAACTGTGTTATTATAGTGATAAGGAATTGGATGTATGTTCCCGAAAATGGTAATGTGTAGAGTGAGTTGAAGTTAGTATCATCATCTGTATGAAGATAATGGTAATGTGTAGAGTGAGTTGAAGTTAGTATCATCATCTGTATGAAGGTAATGGTAATGTGTAAAGTGAGTTGAAATTAGTTCAACATCTGTATGATGGTAATGGTAATGTGTAGAGTGAGTTGAAGTTAGTATCAACATCTGTATGAAGGTAATGGTAATGTGTAGATTGAGTTGAAGTTAGTATCATCATCTGTATGAAGGTAATGGTAATGTGTAGAGTGAGTTGAAGTTAGTATCATCATCTGTATGAAGGTAATGGTAATGTGTAAAGTGAGTTGAAATTAGTTCAACATCTGTATGAGGGTAATGGTAATGTGTAGAGTGAGTTGAAGTTAGTATCAACATCTGTATAAAGGTAATGGTAATGTGTAGAGTGAGTTGAAGTTAGTATCATCATCTGTATGGAGGTAATGGTAATGTGTAGATTGAGTTGAAGTTAGTATCATCATCTGTATGGAGGTAATGGTAATGTGTAAAGTGAGTTGAAATTAGTTCAACATCTGTATGAGGGTAATGGTAATGTGTAAAGTGAGTTGAAATTAGTTCAACATCTGTATGAGGGTAATGGTAATGTGTAGAGTGAGTTGAAATTAGTTCAACATCTGTATGAGGGTAATGGTAATGTGTAGATTGAGTTGAAGTTAGTATCATCATCTGTATGAAGGTAATGGTAATGTGTAAAGTGAGTTGAAGTTAGTATCATCATCTGTATGGAGGTAATGGTAATGTGTAGAGTGAGTTGAAGTTAGTATCATCATCTGTATGGAGGTAATGGTAATGTGTAGGGTGAGTTGAAGTTAGTATCATCATATGTATGGAGGTAATGGTAATGTGTAGATTGAGTTGAAGTTAGTATCATCATCTGTATGGAGGTAATGGTAATGTGTAAAGTGAGTTGAAATTAGTTCAACATCTGTATGAGGGTAATGGTAATGTGTAGAGTGAGTTGAAGTTAGTATCAACATCTGTATGAAGGTAATGGTAATGTGTAGAGTGAGTTGAAGTTAGTATCATCATCTGTATGAAGGTAATGGTAATGTGTAGATTGAGTTGAAGTTAGTATCATCATCTGTATGGAGGTAATGGTAATGTGTAGAGTGAGTTGAAGTTAGTATCATCATCTGTATGGAGGTAATAGTAATGTGTAGAGTGAGTTGAAGTTAGTATCATCATCTGTATGAAGGTAATGGTAATGTGTAGAGTGAGTTGAAGTTAGTATCATCATCTGCATGAAGGTAATGGTAATGTGTAAAGTGAGTTGAATTTAGTATCAACATCTGTCTGAAGGTAATGGTAATGTGTAGAGTGAATTGAAGTTAGTATCAACATCTGTCTGAAGGTAATGGTAATGTGTAGATTGAGTTAAAGTTAGTATCATCATCTGTATGAAGGTAATGGTAATGTGTAAAGTGAGTTGAAGTTAGTATCATCATCTGTATGGAGGTAATGGTAATGTGTAGAGTGAGTTGAAGTTAGTATCATCATCTGTATGAAGGTAATGGTAATGTGTAGAGTGAGTTGAAGTTAGTATCATCATCTGTATGGAGGTAATGGTAATGTGTAGAGTGAATTGAAGTTAGTATGGAGGTATCATCTGTATGGAGGTAATGGTAATGTGTAAAGTGAGTTGAAGTTAGTATCATCATCTGTATGGAGGTAATGGTAATGTGTAGAGTGAATTGAAGTTAGTATGGAGGTATCATCTGTATGGAGGTAATGGTAATGTGTAAAGTGAGTTGAAGTTAGTATCATCATCTGTATGGAGGTAATGGTAATGTGTAGAGTGAATTGAAGTTAGTATGGAGGTATCATCTGTATGGAGGTAATGGTAATGTGTAAAGTGAGTTGAAGTTAGTATCATCATCTGTATGGAGGTAATGGTAATGTGTAGAGTGAATTGAAGTTAGTATGGAGGTATCATCTGTATGGAGGTAATGGTAATGTGTAAAGTGAGTTGAAGTTAGTATCATCATCTGTATGGAGGTAATGGTAATGTGTAAAGTGAGTTGAAGTTAGTATCATCATCTGTATGGAGGTAATGGTAATGTGTAGAGTGAGTTGAAGTTAGTATCATCATCTGTATGAAGTTAGTAAGGGTGGTTAACATAATGGATAGGTAAGAGTGAATCCAGAGTTATGGAACGTGGGAATAAAGAACATTAATAAAAGTCAGACTTCCAAAATAAAACACTCCCTCATTATGCATAACAAATAGACTACCAGAAAAAATAACCGAATGTGACAACGTATTTCTACATTCTTTCATGAAAATAGTTTTATATAGCAGGTGCGTTTTCAGAAAATTATCATAAATATAAAAGAACAAATTTATCACCAATGGTAGTGGAAGATATTTCTTAAAAATATACCTCTGTTATATTATAATAGACTTGATATATATTGAAGTTGTTTCTGATTTTACTTGTCCACTAAAATAATATGAAATCAAGACTGTTAAATTGCTTATAAACAATTTTAACTTCAATCTACCGTGTAAAAACCTACATTAAATATTGTTTGAAATACATATAAGGAGTTCTGGGCCTTGCGTGTTATATTTTCAACTAATATCACACTAAAACAAAACTAATATTTTAATTATTGTAAAATGTAGAATAGCCTACATGAGGTTATATATTCACTAAAAAATAAACTATTAATAAGCTTAGACCTTTCATAGTAACAATGTATTAAAGTTAGTAAATAAGTCAAGAGAGATAAGATCTAAAAAGCATTTAGGACGGAAGTGAATACATGCTGCCATCTTCCCCTGGGACTACCCGTCTCTCTGTTACGACGTTTTCTGGGATTGACATCAAAGAATTCAACAGGATAAACATCTTCGGACTGAAAAACTAAAACACAGAAAAGACGGATGACTGCCAGTTTGTATGTATAACATAAACACTGTACGGATGATTATACAGAATATATGTTATACTATTTTCTAATATTCACAAATAATAATACATTCTGAAAGTAACACATGCTAATGAAATGAAATAAATTTAAAAAGAATTTGAATCACGGCAATTATTGTGAAACTGTGAATATTTATTTATTTTCATTGTAAAATAATACACATAATTTTAAAACCACATAAAACATATTTTTATAATAAAACCACGTAACACGTATTTCTGTTATGCTTAAACATTATTTTTTTGCATACATTTTAAAACTAGTATCTCGTTTGAAAAAGAGTTAGAGTAGTATTATTCTTAGGAAATGATTTTAAAAATCTAGAAAATTAAGTAAAATTCATTAGTGTAAAGGTTCTTAATTCGTTTGATGTAACTAACACACCAAATGTTAAAAAAAAAAAAAAACATAACGTTATGACAGGTTTAAAAAAAACTCTTTAAGTTCTACTTACTACCTTAACCTATATTTTAATTTAGTATGTCGCCATATCAGTATACAATTTAATTGATAGACTCTAAGATCCTAGTTTTAATTTAAATGTAGGATAAGGTAGTAAGTAATACCCGAGAACGACAGGTGTTTTATGACAGCTGTCAAAACGTATAAATACTGGAATGTCAAACAAATTATGGCAGGCATGAAAAATAAATTATACCAATGTATCATTTTCAAACAACTACTGCTACTGGTGGTAAGAGTATAGTGTAAGGAAATAGTAGTGAATTAAAAAATGCTAAATGAAAAATAATACGAGAATTATCGTATTATCATATGACCTTAGTTAAAGCTAACAGCTAATTCGTTAAACTTAAACGAATGTCAATATGTATTTACTTTTATTTAGTGTAAGTAAATTGGTGTACACTTAGAATGAAAATCATATAATTTCATAAGAGAACATATAATTTAATACAAATAAATTCTTCAGTTATATTTACACAACAATATTAGGACCTTTTCCGTTAATTCACTACCACCACTTTTTTATTGCAATTACGGTTAGGTTAGGTCAGGTTAGATGGCTACTAAAATTTGATCACAAACTGGTAAATCCAATGATTGACTTACCACCGAATGCACTCTCCATGTGTTAGTTCTTGGAAAGCGATAATATAAGGCCAGCGATATCAGATTCCTAGCGGATAAGATAAGGAATACTAAAGTGGACGTAAAAACGATTGGGGAAAATGTTTTAGACCAATATAATATTTATCAAACGGTTGTGAGTTAAAGGAAAGGATCCAAATATTATAAAGAGAGTAGGTATCTGAAAATATTTTTTACTATTTCTTTAACAGTATACAGCTCCCAGGATGGTTGATGTAGCTTAAAATCAGTGGTTATTTAGTCAATCAAAGAGTGGTTTGCCTATTGAGGAAAATGTCATTCGAAAAGTGAAGGTAATTTTATTTTGACCTATTTAAAACGATAATTTAAATGGAAAGGTAATGTATTAGCACCAAACATTAAGAAAATGCAAATCTTACTTTATTTTTTATGACATTACTACTATTCTATAATGCATAGAATTTAAAAATCTTTTCTCTGAGGCCTGTTTTACCAATGGCTTACATGAGCTAAGTTAAAAATGATTCAATTGTTTTTAATATCACTACTATATTTTTATTTTATTTTTTCATACTCTAGTATTTATTAGTTACTGGTATTATATTTTCTGATTCGCGTCATTACTTTTCAATCACCTAATATCTTCAATGACAAATGTATCTGTACGTATAGTACTAAAAAACGAGTGTAGTCTTAAATCTCATATGAATATATAAACATATTTATTTAGATTGGGAATATCACGTAGATAAAACACGGAAAACAGATCTAGGATTTATTATTTTTTTGTACTACCAGTTTTTCCGTATATTACTTGAAGCATTACTTTATGTTGTAAGTGATTTCAAATATTTTTATATTTTATTCCTTGTCTTTGTATATAGTATGGTGTTTAATAATTTATATTAATAATTATGTTGCAGGTTTGTCTGTGTTTTCGTTTTGGCTGTATGTTTTTTACTGTTAAATCTTTTTTAAATCGTTCTTCTGTGTCTAACTTAACTAATTATCTGTTATCACGTAAAAAGTCTAAATGTAAGATGACATAATGCGAACATCTTATTAAATAAATCTATCGCATGAACAATTCTTAAACAACTGGATACTAAATTATTATCACGTTAGTAAAAATGTGCCCCGAATAATTCACTAATTGTCTTATTTTCATTCACAATTTACCAAGTACACGAATACTTGTCTACAACATATGTTGTGTATATTGTCTACAACAAGGAATTCTGGAGCACTCAGGTCTGTTTGTTTCATTTTTATAATTCGCTAGTAAAGTGAAGAATGGGACAATTTTGTTTTATGCTACATTTTTTTACGTTCCGGATGACATGAAAATTAAAGTTTGTTCCATTTACTTTTTGAGTGACATGTCAATGCTACAACATTTCCATACTATATCTAGCTATGATGTTATAGTTTCTTACTTAGGGAAGAATGAACAGTAATACGATTTCTCACGTAATGTTCGCAGAGAGACCAGTATGGAAATACAATTAATAACAATGATTAACATGATCTTTTTTGAAAAGAAATGTTTTGTCGTAAACTATTTAGACAACAATTTGTTACTAAGAAGATCTCTGAAATATAGTTACAAATATACTTGTTTTATTTAGATGGTGCACTACTAGGTTGTTATTAATGATTCAATTAAATACGCCTTATTTATGCTGTTATATTTAGTCATTATTGTTATACGAGTACTTTGATGAGATTATTGGAAATGAATCTTGTTACTACTCTAGAAAAACACGACAATCTACTTGATTTATTTATATATTTACTAGACACATTTTTATGTAACAAACGAAATGTATTTTTTATAATCGTTAAATCACTATCATAAATGTTTCAATTAGATATTTGTTTTTATTTTTCTATTAGGATTCATTGAAAGAAATAACACAAAACGTGTGATTTTTAATGCCTTATGCGTATGTAAAATATGTTTCACTATTTATATATATTTGTATAATTTAGTAGTTATCTCCGTATTTATGTATATATAAATACAGTCAAAGTTGAAGGAGTCAGTGTTTGAAGTTACAACCAATTGTTTGTTGACGTTAATCATTAGATTCCATCGACATATCTCTATATTATATCCTATGTACAATGGTTTAGCTGGCCCTTCTCGTACAAATAACTCGCTGCACAACGTCATTTAATGTTCTTAGTAAAAACTACATAATGAAATATAATGTTGAACTTTTTTTAATGTCCACACTATTTAGCAATTATGAATTTAAAATTGTAAAAATGTATTAAAAAACCTTAAAATCATATCTGTGTGGAAAGGGGTCTGTAGAGTACTGATATTTGTAATTGATAGTGAAAAGTGTTGACATGCCTCTTGGTAAGACCAGATTATTCTTCAAGAAGGTATTGTGACCTCAACAGTTAAAGGATGTGCTAGTTACTTGCTTCATAATAAATGAACATTGAAAACGTTGCAGCAAGGAGTAATTTGAGAACATAAATAATAATTGAAATGCAATACTTGACAATAACTCGGTTTACGTAACGCCTTAATGTTATTTTGTATCATCTATAACATTTCTCGTTATTTTGTTTGCCTTATATAAAAATTCCCTTCGTCATTTATGTTGATTAATATCTGTTTTTATTTTATTTCTAAACGCTTTTTTTAAGGTTGTTATATTTTAAGGTGGGAGTTAAAATAATCACACAATCATTAAAAAAAACTCATCTAACACTAAGACAAAAATTTATGACCAAACTGAAAAAAAAACTTAATAGAGAAAACTTTAATTATGTGACCAAAAGTAAGAACATCCCAAAAGTAGTGTGCCAGGATAACTAAACTTTAAGTCGCACGAGTGTAGTTGCCAGGATAACTAAACTTAAAGTCGCACGATTGTAGTTGCCAGGATAACTAAACTTTAATTCGCACGATTGTAGTTTTATAAGTTCCGTATGATTTGATGTTTAAAAATTATATTGGATTTATCATGTATATATTTTGAACATTTATAATTTTGTTGTAAAATGTATGGGTTTTTAGGTATTTAACTTTGAAATTTTCGGACACAATCGCCATTTTGCAATGGTTATTCTTGTAGTTCATAATGTCTATAAAATAAACGTTTATATCTAATTTCAGTATTATATCTCAAATAGTTATTAAGATATTTATACATTAAATGTAGACTTACAGAAATAAAATGGGTCAAGATATAATACATTTTATATTGTACTACTGTTTTGATTAAAAAAAAAAAAAAAAAAAAAAAAAAACAAGCCGTTAAATATAAGACATTCAAAACTAGACACCCTTTATGTTTCTATACTGTATATACAGTACTTGTAACTATACAATACATGATCTTTATTAATAGTGGTTTTTTCATACAGGTTTTTGTATACAAACATGTAATTCAAACAATCACTTGAACACAGGATCTGTTCATTTGATATAATTTATTCACATATAAGATACTGAATATATTAAATCCAGACAAAAGAGTCGATGATGTGAGCCATATCCAAGTTTTAAGAATGATTTTTCGAAAGAGTGTCTTAAGTATAGCCCAATTACAAATGAATAACCAAAGCCATCAGTCCTAAAAAAGTTTTAATTAACTTTCACTGAGAATGATCTAAGTTAATGAAATATGACTTGCAACATTTATGTCAATGGTGATTATTTTCACCTTTTTATTTAAAGGAACTTAATACTAAATATAATGGATATATTCTATGGGTAGACTACTCATTATTTAAAACAGTCTCTTGTTTTTGCTTGACCAAAAATAACCATCTAGCAAGCTTTACCAAAAAAATAATTTTCTTAGTTATCCGAATTCCTTTTAGACATCCAAATTTAGTATGACATGCATAATGTAGTATCTAGCAAACAATTTTTTTGTTTGTAAAAGATCAACCAAACGCCAAACAAGCTGATTAGCAGTGTGGTAAATTTACTTGATGCCAGAGATAGAGAAAACGTGTCAAAGGAACAAGTCGTTAACAATCAGCCACTCAGAAGTTTCTAACTACTAACAAATAAATATCGTTGTCACTATTTGGTGTATCTTGGAACAATGTTAGTTATTCTTTATACAGTGTATATATTTATTCACTATGTTGTTTTGTTACGTACTGAATCTATTGCATCTGAATTGAAGAATCATTATATTTAGTAGGTAAAATATCCCATAATACTAAAGGATATATGACATCATCTTTGAAGATGAGGTGTTACATTTAAACTGAAGTTTAAACTGGCAATTACTTTGAAATGTTTACAGTATATAGTTGTTCCAATAAATCATTATTGTAGATTGTTTTTTTTTGTTGGTAGCTGACGCAGCTTGGATTTCACACAAGTGTGCGTTTAGCTATCAAAACAACCATTCGTTCAGCACTCTTCAGAGGAAACGGATTACTTAGGAAGCGGACAACATCATCTTCCTAATCCTTACACTTTCATAGGTGGATTAAACCTTCCTCGAAAGGAGTGAGTCATTTTCTTACAAGTGTAGTATAAGTGAGAGTGGTAAATGATTAGGAATGCGATCGTGAAGCCCTAAACGAACTATGAGTTTCAGTGCTCTCTTTTCAGGGGGAGTAGGGTTTAATTCAATCTGAGAAGCAGGTGTTGATTTCTTTCATTTATTCTTAAGATATCGATCGCCAAGATATGATCTAATGTGGTTTTCGAATGAGTGTGATGAGTGAATGCTGTCATTGTTACAAACTAATGCTGACTGTTCCTTAGACTGTGTTATTAATGAATAGCCTAACGGCAAATGAACAGCCGGTAGTTATCAGCTGATCCCTTTCAAAATGTGTTATGACTGACCTGAGAACCTTTAGCTTTTGAGGAAGAGCTTTAACTGACCCAGATTGTGAAAATATGCCTTCGCTCTGTGATGGAAGGTCACTCAAGTACTTTGTACTTAATATTTTTAAATAAAGTAAATTAACTGCCATTTTGTTTGGGTTGGTTTTAAAAACCACTAATATTTGGCAAATTGAAGATGTAGCATCCATATATCCCAGAGGATCCTGAGGATTGTTTGTTATTTCTGTAACTTGTAGATTATTTAATAAGGTTTCGTTTCGGAAGTCTTCCACGTTTACCTTTAGCCTCTTTGTGGAACTCGGCCTGCGGCCTCGTCAAAACGCTCTGCTACAGACCCCTTTGTAGAACTCGGCCTGCGGCCTCACAGGGGGGAAAATTCGGCCTGCGGCTTAATTAACCAGGGCACTCTACTACAGTCCCATTTGTGAATCTCGGTATGTTGCTCGTCAGGAAGTTGGGCCTACGGTCTCACCAGGATTCTTCAGCAGTGTGACCAAGAATGTTGATTTTTGGGATAGTGGAGCTCATAAACATAGTATTTTCTAAAATCTGATGGAATATTAGTAAGTAAGAGAAGAATGCCTTTAATTTGATACCTTGGGTGTATTAGTTTAATATTACTTACTCTTGGGTCTTTGTTAACCTTATTCTAAAAAAATGACAAATAAATAACATTATAATGCTAAGTAAATATAGCGGCACACGAAAACTATGGTACCTAGAAAAGAAGACGGTAGGTATCACATACATCTCTCATGACGTCACATGTGCTAAATGGAAAAACTGAACACAAAAATACTGCTCTAATTCCTGTAATTACAATTCCAGCTGATAAGTGATACATAACTTGGTTACAATTTAGCTGAAAGCTTCTATGCAATTGGTAGATTTAGTTACCAGTATTTAATAGAATAAACAAATCAGCTGATTTTGCCCATGTTACGTCACAGTCTATTGTGAAGCCTCGTCGTGAAGCATGGGAAGTCTAGGAGCCTCTGAGGCAGAAATAAGAATTTTTCAGGGGTCAACCGGTGGCAATAGATTTATCGTGGTTTAAAATACCTATATAAATTTTAAAATAAAAATCCTTGGAACCAAAAAAAGTTCGTCCGGACGTGGCTTGTTTTAGATAATTAGATAATAAATTAAAAAACTTACAGATTTCGGCGAGCAGGATATTTTGGGCTGATTCATTAATATTAATTTGCGTCAGAAAAATATTTATTTCACTCTGAAATTGAGTAAGTAGAATAATATAAGAGCAGCGTGATATTTATGTAGTATTTGACATATCAATGTGATCATTAAGGGTCCACGTAAGTTTTCAAAACAATAATATGAAAATAAAAACTGGTACAATTTAGACAATATAATTCTCACTGAAACCTTAACTGGCTTTTTTTGGTTCAAAGCCCATAGCATTCTCTTTTATTAGAATAAAACATAATATACGACAGTAATATTAATTGTATTATTAAAATAATTAAAAAGAGTAATACATTAAGAAAAATTCTAGAATATTTACTATAATTTCTAAATACTTTTGGTGACAGGAACATTTCATTATTATTATCTCAAGCTTATTTTCACGTGGTTTATTGTTTACGCGTTGGTATAGAACAGTTCTTTTTCAGTTTACACTCCATAAAAAATATCTTTTCCTTATTATAGCTGTGATAAATTACGTGTGTGTTCCAAACCAGGACTAAAAGTTTTAGGAGTTCCATTGTTTAAACACCAAGTTGATGAAGTAGTATTTAGTAAAGTATAATATACCTAAGAGAATCGTTCGAACTTTTCATCAAATCAGATTACGCAAGAACGATTTAATGTGGTAGTAAAATATCGGAAAAACCCTTAAATCCACTGATTGATATAGTGCCAAAGGCTGAGCGAACGCCAGTGGCGAGTGTAAAAAAAAACCTTGTGCAAATCCCCTTGATCTGGAAAAGCAAATCCACATTGGTCATTTTGCCAATGGACCGTATCTTTTCACCATCCAATAGCGCATTGAATCTCGTTATATAATATATTTATTAACTGTGTATCAGGCTCTTACGTATGGTGACCATAGTTCATACATACTTTTCTGACTTTTATTGACAAACCATGTCTCCCTTCATTTGATAGACCAGGTGCCAGTGACCTCTCTAAATGACTCCACACTGACGAATGAAACATAAACATTATTTATCAGAAGCTGAGGCATGAGGAACGTCTCTTGATTTCATCATTGACAGACACGTGTGGCAAACTGTAATGGACCAGACAACCACGAGTCTCCTACCATGACTTCACATTGACGATTGGAACATAAACATTAGTTATCAGAAGCTGAGGCATGTGGATCGTGTCTAGATATTCTCAATGACTCAAACATTTGTTGCAGATCGTATTTACCAGGTTACAGTGAGTCTCTCCCAATGACTCAACATTGACGACCGGAATATAAACTTTAGTCATGAGAAATTGAGGCGGGAGGGTCAATACCACTGTACGTGTGCGGGTGGGTGTGTGTGTTAATACCACACCAGGAAATCTCATTATATTACGTACATAATGAGATATACTGTTTCAAGAAAAAATATATTGTATTACTGTTTGTGTATGTGTTGACGAAAGGGTCATTACCACTATAGATGCATGTATGGATGGTGGATCATAACCGCAATACGAGTAAAGGTGGGTGGGTGGGTGGATCATACGTACGCGTATGGGTGTGTTTGTTGCGGGTGGATCATAATCACAGTACTAATATGGTTGGGCGTGTCAATACGAATGTATGTGTATATGTGGGTGGGAGGGTGAATACCACTCTACTTGCATGTGTGGCTATGTGGAACATAAATACAGTACGTTAATGGGTGGGCGACAGGATCAAATCATAGTAAGTGTATGGCCGGGTGGGTGGGGATTAACCACTACGTGTTTGGGTAGGTGGATCATAACCACTGTGCATATATGTATATAGGTGGTGGATTATAACCACAGTACGAGTATGGGTGGGTGGTTAGTTCATAACCATATCGTAGTACGTGTTTTGGTGGGTGGGTCAGAACCACTGTATGTGTGGGCGGGAGCATCACTACCACTGTATGTGAATGTGAGAGTGGGTTTTTACGCATATTGGTGTGTGGATAGATCGTAACCGTAGAGCGTGTATGGATTGGTGGTGGATCATAACCACTGTAGAATTAATTAATATTCTATGTAAAATATGCTTTCAAAACTGTTAATATTTTGAACACACGCAGTAAAAGGCACTACACATTAGCTTTTATTACCTTTTTCGTAACACTATACGTAGTTTTCTGACTGAAGGTTTAATGTGGGTAAAGTAGCTTACTTTACATAAATATATTTAAACTGCCATAGTGTAGAGCTTACCCCGGTAAAGTACCAGTCAAGTAACGAGGTTGGTGCTTTGCTTGGATGTTTACTATGTATAAGTAACTACCAAGTGCAGTACTGGACGTCCTCTCTCCTATGTACGAAAAGGATGCTGTGAACATCTCAACTTTGTTTTATTTTTTTATTTTTTCCATGTGATAGTGAATTAAGTTAGTTTTAGCTATTTTCTAAATTCTACTGTTTATTAACATAGCCCTTCGATTTCATATATATATATATTGACAATAATAAAATGTCCCTCTTTTTTATTGTTGTCAGCCAGTATTTAATATTTATGTTTTTAAAGTTCAGTAATTATTGCCTAATATCCTGATTGCGTACTATATTTTATATCAATAAAACGAAATTAAATGTATTAAGAGGTAAAACCCTAAAGAACAACGTGAAGGCTGCTTAGTGAAAATTAATTATTCACTAACGCCAAAAAAGAAGTCTACGATGTCACAATACTTGACACACATAACCCCGTTGTCGTATCGTGGGTTTCAAAATACTGGACAAACAATACTTGACACACATAACTCCGTTGTCGTATCGTGGGTTTCAAAATACTTGACACACAATACTTGACACACATAACCCCGTTGTCGTATCGTGGGTTTCAAAATACTTGACAAACAATACTTGACACACATAACTCCGTTGTCGTATCGTGGGTTTCAAAATACTTGACACACAATACTTGACACACGACCCCGTTGTCGTATCGTGGGTTTCAAAATACTTGACACACAATACTTGACACACTAAACCTCGTTGTCGTATCGTGGGTTTCAAAATACTTGACACACAATACTTGACACACAACCCCGTTGTCGTATCGTGGGTTTCAAAATACTTGACACACAATACTTGACAAACACTAAACCTCGTTGTCGTATCGTGGGTTTCAAAATACTTGACACACTTAACCCCATTGTCGTATCGTGGGTTTTAAAATACTTGACACACATAACCCCGTTGTCGTATCGTGGGTTTCAAAAAACTTGACTCATAACCCCGTTGTCGTATTATGGGTTTCAAAATTACTCTTCTGTTTTATAAATAAATGTTATTCTTTTTTTATTTTAGACTATTCAACAAACTATAGTTATGGTTGTTCGTATAAGCCTCTTTAAATATGCCCCGTGTGACAATTGTAATGTATTCCTTATATAATTGTTCTGACAAGGTTAAATATCCATTGTCTAGTTAATTTGTACTTCAGTTTAAATAGTGTAAATTTCCTTTTGTACAATTCTTACCATGTGTGATTTTTTTTAATTATTTTTGAGCATCATATTATAAGATTATATTATCCTTGGCAAAAACAGTGAACACTGACTATTTAATACACAGGTATTCCATCGTCAACTATACATTTTTACGTGTATATTTTTATTATTTATGAAGCTTTTATTCTTGGAAACTAATATAGTTTGATCGTTATAAAAGTAAATAATAGTAACATTATAAATTTGTTTAAGTTAGGCTTTAGAAACACTGTTTTAGTCTTCAAACAGTGCATAAGATACCTTGAAGACTGTTCTATTATCTACTACACAGGGTTTTACAGCGGTCGTAAAACGGAACAGGTGGAATTACTTCAGGTACAAATCAGTATTAAGGTGGTGCAATCGGTTTTCGGTGTGTTAATTATTTCTCAATTTTATGATATAGTTATTGTACCTTCCCTTGAAACAGAAAAAAGTAAAAAAAAAAAAATGTTTTTAACCACTACCTTAGAACTTGTGGCATTATAAAGTGGTGAATTTAGCTGATTTAAAATGACTATTAAGGTTTTTTTTACCTTAAAAACTATATATATTTACATTAAAACAAATAAAAAACATCTTAATCCCTTCACTTATGAGTAAAAAACATATTTAAAAAAAAAATTAATTTGTACTTTGACCGGTTTTGTCTTGATAGTAATTTAAAATCAGCTAAATTCACCACTTCAGAAGGCCACGAATTATAACATATTGGATAAAAAGTTTTTGTTTCATATTTTTCCCATCTCAAGGGAAGTTACATTAACTAATTTTGATTATAAAATTGGCAAATAAAAAACTCACCGAAAACCGATTGCACCACCTTAAGAGTTAGTTTAAATTTATTTATTAATAAGTTTTCCCCCATTTTGCCTACAAAGAACCGGAATAATCTAAAGCTCTTCGTTTAATTTTAGTTTTAAAACTTGAAAAAAGGAAATATATTATACGTTGTGTAATACTTCAGCATATTGCGTTACTTTTTACATTAATATTCTAGACTATTTTTACGGCAGTTACTCAATAACCACGTTTTTATATTTTAAAATGAAATCAAGTTAGAAAGTTATTAATTAAAAACTCAACATTGATTAGTTCTTAATTAATATTCACATATCTGAAACAATTCACTGTACACAACAATTCAATTTTTATTCAAGTAGTGTAGGAATCCCATTACAGATCAGAATCGGACAAGTTAAAATCTAGTATTTTGTATAGGGGTTGCCTTCATTGGCGTACTTGGAGTAAGAGTCTAAAGGCACGCAGCTTATCTGGTTTCCATGAAGCCCTTCTCGCCACCCGGTATAGAACCTCATCATCGGTTTACAATTTACAATCAAATAGAGTTACTGGTCTATTTCTGGATATCAAAAAGGCATTTGATACCGTTAATCATAATATTTTGCTAATGAAATTGGAAAGAGCTGGAATTAGAGGTATTTGTCTAAAGTGGTTTGAATCTTATTTAAATAACCGAGAACAATATGTTTCCATTGGAATAAATAATAGCGAAAGAAGAATAGTTCAGTGTGGAGTTCCTCAGGGGTCTGTGCTGGGACCTATATTATTTTTAGTATATATTAATGATCTTTACTTTGGGCCGTTTAAGGGTGACATCACAGCATTTGCTGATGACACTGCTTTTTCCTTTAGAGCTGCTTCAATAGGGGAACTAAAAAGTAATATTGAACATGATGATAAAACTGATTTCACTATGGTTTTCATGCAATAGGTTAAATTTAAATGTTAGTAAATCTTTTATAGTAAATTTTTCGCTATCTCGAAGCTTTGTATTTGATAGTAGTATTATGTTTCATACTGTGATGACATAGTTTGTAATTGTGGTTGTTTTCCTCAAACTAATTGTGTGAAATATCTTGGGATGTTAGTTGACGAGAAATTAAATTGGAGAGAACATATTAAGTCAATTAAAAATGTGCTTATTGTTTTCCTTCGTAAATTTTATTATCTTCGTACTATGTGTCTTGATATTGTTCTTAGACAGATTTATTATGCTTTTGTACATGCTAGACTTAATTACGGGATATCATGTTGGGGTAGTACGTTTACAAGTTATATTCAGCCTTTAATTAAAATACAAAAAAATTTTATTAAAACAATATGTAGACAAAATAGAAGGGCTCAGTCAAGACCATGTTTTTCTAAATTGCAGATCCTGCCACTCAGAAATATGTTTGTTTTTAAAGTATTGCTTTTGTTTTTTAAAGTTAGTGGCAACCTAGGTGTAGTAATCGATCGTTTAAATTATCCAAATACTAGGCATGCACATCAAATAAGAACTCCTAGAGCAACAACATCTTTTTTTCAAAAGACATTTATTTTCCTGGGTCCTAAATTCTACAACAAATTACCCTTTAATATTATTCGTGTGGACTCCTTATCAATCTTTAAAACTACGTTGAAAAATTGGTTAATGTATCTTCCTGATAATTATTTGCATAATTTATTCTATATTGATCAATAGTGTCTCAAATAACCTTTGGAATGTATTTTTAGCTTTTTCTTGTTTGTTCTTGTTTATTATTAGATTATTCTTGTTCAAATTAAGTTCTTCTGATGCTCCGGCACACTGACAGGGATTGAATTTCCCTAGTGTGTTTGTATTATTTCCATAGCAACTATCATGTTGTAGTGTACTGAATAGCTTTCTTTGTTTAATAATTAATTATATTCACTAAATATTATCATTTTCTGAATGTTGTATTGTTTATTACATAATTTAAGAGTAGTTTTTGTTTTCATATATAAGAGGGTTTGTTTAGTTTTAAAGTTTTTTTTTTTTAATACTGGATTTTGTTATTTATGATTTCATTGTATTATTAACTGAGAGTAACTTGATTTAAATGTTTTAATTGCTTTGGAAATAAATATTTTTTCATTTCATTTCATTTCATTGGCTCGAGACCTCTCTATAAAAAAGTATCCTGAAAATCATTACAAAGGAACGTCAGTTTTCCATTTTCTAGTGTTTTCAATTTTCATTTCTACGGTATTGATTTCTTATCACAGTATGTGATAATGACGAGAAACTCGTGAGTATCTTCAAGTCCTATTACTGTACCTAAGTCAGTCTGTTTTATACAAAACATATTTCCTATTCATTGTCCCAACCTTTAGGAATCAAAAAACTTCATATTAGTTGAAACACAAACGGTGAGACTCTGACCCTACGAGGCGATCAAAATGTTTAGTTGCACTTTCGAACGTATTTACAAGGATTTCAAAGTCAGTTGTATATTGTAGATATGTTGCATTTGTAGCTTTTCAAATAAAACACACTGACCCTCCCACCCATACATGTACGTGGTATTGATCCACTCATCCACCCATAAACCACAGTTGTATTGACCCTCCTGCTTATCCATAAAAATGTGGTATATTGACCCACCCACCCATACATAGACGGTGATATTGACCCACCTACCGTAAAAAGGTATTGGCCAACCCGCCCTACCATACTCAGACGGTAGTATTGTTCCTATAAAAACCACCGTAGTATATCCATTACAATCACCACAATTTAACAAAAACAATTATTTATATGTTTTGTAATATTATGAGAAATACATTCATTATTCAGGTCGGGCAAAACTAATGCGTGATACAAATAAAACAATAATAATTAAAACAGTAGTTCATATAAATAAAATCAAACTTAAGAATTAAATAGAATTGTTTTGCTAACTATACTAATGATAACAATACACTAAATTGATAACTGATATAGGGAAAACTAAAATATAGGAAGAAAAAATACGTGTAATTTAATTAACTATTATCATAACATAACTTCAATAACCTAACTACATAATTTTAAAGCATCAAGGAGTCACGCCTTTAAGTTTGTAAAATTATGAAATTTCATCGAGGTCACTGTGGATATTGAACCAAGGCAAAAACTTCCGAACGGATTATTTGTAAATAGACTATAGCATAACATATTGTTAAGGGGTGAAATGGATTTTGACATTAACATTCCTTGGATTTGACATAACGTAAGTGTCGTTAACGATAGTCTTGGAAACAATCGTTACAATCTTGATATTTGCATTATAAGTAGAACTTCGAAACACAAGACTATTTTAATCAGTTATTAGTAGAAACTCAAAAACATTTATAGTTTACGGTTTTTGTCCAACTCTCAGTATTGTTTCATATACTGTTTCATATCCCAGACATAGGCAGAATTACTTTTAGTTAAGCTGAAAAAAGAAGTTTACAGGTCAGCGGGTGCTTTGATGGAGGAGTCGGCCGCTCGCTCTCGCTCAACAACTGTTGTTTCTAATAACAGAGACAGTGCCTTGTGTAAATATAGCCAACTCAAACAAAATCCCGTCACACTACCTCTAGCTACCAAACAAAGAACTAATCAAATAATGAGGATGAAAATCTTGTTCTTATAAATGACTACCGGTACGTAATCGTTTCACTAAAATAAAATTGTTAACACATACTTTGCTTACATGTTTTGTTGGAAATCAGAGTAATATTTATTCAGATATTTATACAAATTACCAGGAATTTATTTTTTCATCAATAAGTTCCAATGTATAACAAAATGTTATGATATCACTCTATTGTGGCTTTGATATCACTGTATTATGGCTTTGATATCACCGTATTGTGGCTTTGATATCACTGTATTATGGCTTTGATATCACTGTATTGTGGCTTTGATATCACTGTATTGTGGCTTTGATATCACTGTATTGTGGCTTTGATATCACTGTATTGTGGCTTTGATATCACTGTATTGTGGCTTTGATATCACTGTATTGTGGCTTTGATATCACTGTATTGTGGCTTTGATATCACTGTATTGTGGCTTTGATATCACTGTATTGTGGCTTTGATATCACTGTATTATGGCTTTGATATCACTGTATTATGGCTTTGATATCACTGTATTGTGGCTTTGATATCACTGTATTGTGGCTTTGATTTCAACAACAAATGAGTGTTATTACTTATTTAAGTTTATATAATGAATATTGGAGATATTGATATAAAACAAAATATTCATTTAGTTGAATAGGCCTTGATGAAATACAAAATGAGAAGTTCATATTCTTTATTTTACAAATGTCCCAAATTGACTTCAGAGCGCTCATGTAGCAAATGCTGAAAATAAGAGGACATTGAGAATCCTAGAGACCAATGGCGTGACGATGTAGGCCTAAGCCAAATGAAATCAAAGCAACGCATTTACATCTTACCTTGTTGCCACGCTACAGTTCTTTGAATGCACCTGTTTTATAATTTACTTGTTTGATATTGTGAATTTGAGTGTGATTCAAAATATTATGATCGGGGACTTCACATTATTTATTCATATTGTTTATAAATAATTTTTATCGAATTTATTATATATAAAAAATATTTTTTGCATTATCGTTTGAAAGAGTTATAAATGGTTCTTCAAGAGAAATTCTACCACAACCTATATTGTGAGAAATTGAGAAATTCTACCTCAGGTTATTGTGTGTCGTATGTCAAAGCAAGTAGGCCTACTCTCGGCAACTTCGTATGACAGAGCTACACTCTAATGCCACTAAGTGCTCTCATATCAAGTCGGGTGATAAATAAGGCATCAGTAAGTCCTGTGGTAAGACATGGACGTAAACACACGTAGGTGTGTAAGATTATAACGAATCATGCTATGACACTCGCTCAGTACCTGTCGGTCACCAACGATATTAAAAAATTAACTTACCTGGACTTGTTCTAAATCACAGTCATCAATACGTCCCGTGGTAAGACACCAACCATGCGTATACATACACAGAGTTTTGTAAGATTTCCGTATAACGAGTCACTCCATGAAACCCCCACACTATCTATCGGTTATAAACGAGATTTAGTAACTAACTTACATGGACATGTTCTAAT
The DNA here is from genome assembly GCA_035578905.1 of Stictocephala bisonia. NCBI lineage: Eukaryota > Metazoa > Arthropoda > Insecta > Hemiptera > Membracidae > Stictocephala > Stictocephala bisonia. Next base: position 64,119 of record JAQJVL010001737.1, on the reverse strand, counting down.
GTGTAGTATCAATACGTTCCGTGGTAAAACAACGACCATTCGTGTAAACACACAGAGTTTTGTAAGATTTCCGTATAACGAGTCACTCCATGAAACCCCCACACTATCTATCGGTTATAAACGAGATTTAGTAACTAACTTACATGGACATGTTCTAATGTGTAGTATCAATACGTTCCGTGGTAAAACAACGACCATTCGTGTAAACACACAGAGTTTTGTAAGATTTCCGTATAACGAGTCACTCCATGAAACCCCCACACTATCTATCGGTTATAAACGAGATTTAGTAACTAACTTACATGGACATGTTCTAATGTGTAGTATCAATACGTTCCGTGGTAAAACAACGACCATTCGTGTAAACACACAGAGTTTTGTAAGATTTCCGTATAACGAGTCACTCCATGAAACCCCCACACTATCTATCGGTTATAAACGAGATTTAGTAACTAACTTACATGGACATGTTCTAATGTGTAGTATCAATACGTTCCGTGGTAAAACACCGACCATTCGTGTAAAGAGTTTTGTAAGATTTCCGTATAACGAGTCACTCCATGAAACCCCCGCACTACCTATCGATTATAAATGAGATTTAGTAACTAACTTACATGGACATGTTCTAATGTGTAGTATCAATACGTTCCGTGGAAAAACACCGACCATTCGTGTAAAGAGTTTTGTAAGATTTCCGTATAACGAGTCACTCCATGAAACCCCCACACTATCTATCGGTTATAAACGAGATTTAGTAACTAACTTACATGGACATGTTCTAATGTGTAGTATCAATACGTTCCGTGGTAAAACACCGACCATTCGTGTAAAGAGTTTTGTAAGATTTCCGTATAACGAGTCACTCCATGAAACCCCCACACTATCTATCGGTTATAAACGAGATTTAGTAACTAACTTACATGGACATGTTCTAATGTGTAGTATCAATACGTTCCGTGGTAAAACAACGACCATTCGTGTAAAGAGTTTTGTAAGATTTCCGTATAACGAGTCACTCCATGAAACCCCCACACTATCTATCGGTTATAAACGAGATTTAGTAACTAACTTACATGGACATGTTCTAATGTGTAGTATCAATACGTTCCGTGGTAAAACACCGACCATTCGTGTAAAGAGTTTTGTAAGATTTCCGTATAACGAGTCACTCCATGAAACCCCCACACTATCTATCGGTTATAAACGAGATTTAGTAACTAACTTACATGGACATGTTCTAATGTGTAGTATCAATACGTTCCGTGGTAAAACAACGACCATTCGTGTAAACACACAGAGTTTTGTAAGATTTCCGTATAACGAGTCACTCCATGAAACCTCCGCACTACCTATCGATTATAAACGAGATTTAATAACTAACTTACATGGACATTTTCTAGTGTATAGTATCAATACGTTCCATGGTAAAATACCGATCATTCGTGTAAACACACAGAGTTTTGTAAGATTTCCGTATAACGAGTCACTCCATGAAACCCCCGCACTACCTATCGATTATAAACGAGATTTAATAACTAACTTACATGGACATGTTCTAATGTATAGTATCAATACGTTCCGTGGAAAAACACCGACCATTCGTGTAAAGAGTTTTGTAAGATTTCCGTATAACGAGTCACTCCATGAAACCCCCGCACTACCTATCGATTATAAACGAGATTTAATAACTAACTTACATGGACATGTTCTAATGTATAGTATCAATACGTTCCGTGGTAAAACACCGATCATTCGTGTAAACACACAGAGTTTTGTAAGATTTCCGTATAACGCGTCACTCCATGAAACCCCCGCACTACCTATCGATTATAAACGGGATTTAGTAACTAACTTACATGGACATGTTCTAATGTATAGTATCAATACGTTCCGTGGTAAAACAACGACCATTCGTGTAAACACACAGAGTTTTGTAAGATTTCCGTATAACGCGTCACTCCATGAAACCCCCGCACTACCTATCGATTATAAACGGGATTTAGTAACTAACTTACATGGACATGTTCTAATGTATAGTATCAATACGTTCCGTGGTAAAACAACGACCATTCGTGTAAACACACAGAGTTTTGTAAGATTTCCGTATAACGAGTCACTCCATGAAACCCCCGCACTACCTATCGATTATAAACGAGATTTAATAACTAACTTACATGGACATGTTCTAATGTATAGTATCAATACGTTCCGTGGTAAAACACCGATCATTCGTGTAAACACACAGAGTTTTGTAAGATTTCCGTATAACGCGTCACTCCATGAAACCCCCGCACTACCTATCGATTATAAACGGGATTTAGTAACTAACTTACATGGACATGTTCTAATGTATAGTATCAATACGTTCCGTGGTAAAACAACGACCATTCGTGTAAACACACAGAGTTTTGTAAGATTTCCGTATAACGCGTCACTCCATGAAACCCCCGCACTACCTATCGATTATAAACGGGATTTAGTAACTAACTTACATGGACATGTTCTAATGTATAGTATCAATACGTTCCGTGGTAAAACAACGACCATTCGTGTAAACACACAGAGTTTTGTAAGATTTCCGTATAACGCGTCACTCCATGAAACCCCCGCACTACCTATCGATTATAAACGAGATTTAGTAACTAACTTACATGGACATGTTCTAATGTATAGTAACAATACGTTCCGTGGTAAAACAACGACCATTCGTGTAAACACACAGAGTTTTGTAAGATTTCAGTATAACGAGTCACTCCATGAAACCCCCGCACTATCTATCGATTATAAACGAGATTTAATAACTAACTTACATGGACATGTTCTAATGTATAGTATCAATACGTTCCGTGGTAAAACAACGACCATTCGTGTAAACACACAGAGTTTTGTAAGATTTCCATATAACGAGTCACTCCATGAAACCCCCGCACTACCTATCGATTATAAACGAGATTTAGTAACTAACTTACATGGACATGTTCTAATGTATAGTATCAATACGTTCCGTGGTAAAACACCAACCATTCGTGTAAACACACAGAGTTTTGTAAGATTTCCATATAACGAGTCACTCCATGAATCCCCCGCACTACCTATCGATTATAAACGAGATTTAATAACTAACTTACATGGACATGTTCTAATGTGTACTTAATACCTCACTTTACTTAATACCTCACTTTTGAAACAGTTTATTACACTTAAATTGTTTTCCTTTATTCCTATGGACGCATCCATACATATAAGATTATATTGACCCACCCACTCGTCCATACGCGTACTACTACATCGCTATTTGTTACTATTACGTACTATTACAGACTCATTTGTTACTGGAATAAACTTGAATTCAACATACCTTTTTGTGTTAATTACTCCACTAATGAACTAAAACCATGAATGCCGTATTCAGTAATACAGTATTACTGTAGTACTGTATTACTAATACAGTATTAGATTCCAACGTTGGAGAGTGTCCTATGCAGAAAATCTAACATTAGCATTTAACCCAACCACCCACCCATACACGTACAGTGGTATTGTATTGCTTTGACCCACCTGCCCACCCATACAGGTAAATTTGTATTGACCCACCTGCCCACCCATACACGTACAGTGGTATTGTATTGCTTTGACCCACCTGCCCACCCATACAGGTAAATTGGTATTGACCCACCTGCCCACCCATACAGGTAAATTGGTATTGACCCACCTGCCCACCCATACAGGTAAATAGGTATTGACCCACCTGCCCACCCATACACGTACAGTGGTATTGTATTGCTTTGACCCACCTGCCCACCCATACAGGTAAATTGGTATTGACCCACCTGCCCACCCATACAGGTAAATTGGTATTGACCCACCTGCCCACCCGTACAGGTAAATAGGTATTGACCCACCTGCCCACCCATACACGTACAGTGGTATTGTATTGCTTTGACCCACCTGCCCACCCATACAGGTAAATTGGTATTGACCCACCTGCCCACCCATACAGGTAAATTGGTATGACCCACCCGCCCACCCATACAGGTCAATTGGTATTGACATATATTTAAGTTGTCAATAGGTTGGAAGGAAAATGATGTTTACTCACAACACCTTGACGTAAACAAGTGTGATGGCTTGACGAGTGCATTAAATAAATTGCCTTTTTACGAATATTGAGTAAATTATTTACGTGAAATGGTTTGAGCTTGAAGGTGATCATTGTCTGTTTTGTAAAGTGCCATTTAGAGAAATAATGCGACGTTCCTCAATATTAATATCCCTCAGTGCATCTTCAAACATACAACTTCATACATTTAAAGAGTTTTTAATATTAAGTCAATCTTTTTTTAGTTTAACCAGCAACCAATTAAGAAAACGAATATTAGGATAACGAAAGATGCTAACTATATTGTTTCATAACAAGTAACACGATTTGCACTTTTAATTTATACGAATGTAAGTGTTTTTATCTTGTTTCCATTGAACGTATAAACGAGAACGTATGCTGATCCCAGTCAAACATCATTAGGAACTTGCTTCATATGCCCATATGGTCTTATCTAATACGTATCATATCATCTCAGCTAACTATCTTTGTAGACAGACTGCACCCTCATGACCTACTGGGTTGGCTGATCCCAGTATAACAATGCTACAGATGTCCTATACGGCCATACCGGTGGTGCACTTTATTTATAATTGTTTAAAGAATTGTTATTGTTTTATGTTTGGTGAGTTTGTATACATGATGAAATGATTAAAACATTGTGAAAATCTAAACTAATCGATTCCGTTCCTCATTATAAGCACTAGTAATACCAAACCTACATCATATTTAAATAGGTTATCAGGTCATCTCAGTTGTCTGTGTAGAGAGACAGCCTCCTCACGACCCACTGGGTTGACTGATCCCAGTCCAGCAATGCTACAGATGTCCTATATATTCCTACCTAAATCATTCCTAATACGTTATCACATAATATCATCTCATTGTGTAGACAGATTGCCCCCTCAAGGCCTACACGGTATCCTCCTCCCTATGTTAATACGTACAGTAAACACCACGGAGTCCTTCACCGCAAAGCTTTTTATTACGTTATGCTGCTAAAATGTAGGCAGACATTAAATTTTGAATGTTTTAATAGTGATATTCAATAACAAATTTACGTAAGAAAAATACTTCCAACTTCAGTTCTGAAATTTGTTTCCGTGATTTTTTAGCTCCTTAAAATTTATTCCGTTACACAGAGGTTATTAATTCTTTACAAGTGTATTACAGATTCGTTTTATATCAACTCCATGACCAAGTTAACACCTTTGTGGGCATATTGCCCACTTCACGGTCCACTGGGTTGTAATCACACGGGCGAAGGTGTGTTTGACACAGCCACCACCTGTGATTGTACAGAGCAAACTATACGAATGACGTCACTGTAATGGTCTACACCATGTAAAGTCTAAACAAATCCAAATCTTAATTGACATTTTTGGTATATTTGGTATTAGTTATTTAAATTATAGTAGTACAATTAAAAACCTTTACGTTTTGATATAGTAATACTTAATAGAGTACAAAAAGACCAGTGACAGTTATGTTAATTTAAAAAATATTTAAAGTTACATTTAAACCAACGAATGTTTAGTATTGATTTAACTGAAATTATATAATTATTCTATTGTTTGTTACTTATTTATTATTTTAAAATAATATTTTAACAAATACTATTTAATATATATGTGAGGAATTAAGTAATACAAACACAAGAAATACTTCCAAACAAAAGTAAAATTAGGTATTACAAACATTAAAAGTGTTCATGTACGTGTTTTAATGTCATATATTAGAAATATAACCATCCGGCCAACAGTAGTTCTTACAACGATTTATGCTCTTGTACACATTTTTCTTAGTTACTCTTATTTATTGTAAACATTTGAAATAAATATGACACTCCTGAGCATAAATATACATATATAACACTTATAATGGCGTGCAACTACTATAAGATAATATTTTATTACTTTTAACTATGCCAAATAAGTAGTGTTTGTAGAAGTATTTCCAGGTGTAAATCTAGGCTTCTGGAACACTGAGCTGATTAGTGTTTGTAGAAGTATTTCCAGGTGTAAACCTAGGCTTCTAGAACACTGAGCTGATTAGTGTTTGTAGAAGTATTTCCAGGTGTAAACCTAGGCTTCTAGAACACTGAGCTGATTAGTGTTTGTAGAAGTATTTCCAGGTGTAAACCTAGGCTTCTGGAACACTGAGCTGATTAGTGTTTGTATAACTATTTTCAGGTGTAAACCTAGGCTTCTGGAACACTGAGCTGATTAGTGTTTGTAGAACTATTTTCAGGTGTAAACCTAGGCTTCTGGAACACTGAGCTGATTAGTGTTTGTAGAAGTATTTCCAGGTGTAAACCTAGGCTTCTGGAACACTGAGCTGATTAGTGTTTGTAGAAGTATTTCCAGGTGTAAACCTAGGCTTCTGGAACACTGAGCTGATTAGTGTTTGTAGAAGTATTTCCAGGTGTAAACCTAGGCTTCTGGAACACTGAGCTGATTAGTGTTTGTAGAACTATTTTCAGGTGTAAACCTAGGCTTCTGGAACACTGAGCTGATTAGTGTTTGTATAAGTATTTCCAGGTGTAAACCTAGGCTTCTTGAACACTGAGCTGATTAGTGTTTGTAGAACTATTTTCAGGTGTAAACCTAGGCTTTTGGAACACTGAGCTGATTAGTGTTTGTAGAAGTATTTCCAGGTGTAAACCTAGGCTTCTGGAACACTGAGCTGATTAGTGTTTGTAGAACTATTTTCAGGTGTAAACCTAGGCTTCTGGAACACTGAGCTGATTAGTGTTTGTAGAAGTATTTCCAGGTGTAAACCTAGGCTTCTGGAACACTGAGCTGATTAGTGTTTGTAGAAGTATTTCCAGGTGTAAACCTAGGCTTCTGGAACACTGAGCTGATTAGTGTTTGTAGAACTATTTTCAGGTGTAAACCTAGGCTTCTGGAACACTGAGCTGATTAGTGTTTGTATAAGTATTTCCAGGTGTAAACCTAGGCTTCTGGAACACTGAGCTGATTAGTGTTTGTAGAAGTATTTCCAGGTGTAAACCTAGGCTTCTGGAACACTGAGTTGATTAGTGTTTGTAGAACTATTTCCAGATATAAACCTAGGCATCTTGAACACTGAGCTGATTAGTGTTTGTAGAACTATTTCCAGGTGTAAACCTAGGCTTCTTGAACACTGAGCTGATTAGTGTTTGTAGAACTATTTCCAGGTGTAAACCTAGGCTTTTGGAACACTGAGCTGATTAGTGTTTGTAGAAGTATTTCCAGGTGTAAACCTAGGCTTCTGGAACACTGAGCTGATTAGTGTTTGTAGAACTGTTTCCAGGTGTAAACCTAGGCTTCTGGAACACTGAGCTGATTAGTGTTTGTAGAAGTATTTCCAGGTGTAAACCTAGGCTTCTGGAACACTGAGCTGATTAGTGTTTGTAGAAGTATTTCCAGGTGTAAACCTAGGCTTCTGGAACACTGAGCTGATTAGTGTTTGTAGAACTATTTTCAGGTGTAAACCTAGGCTTCTGGAACACTGAGCTGATTAGTGTTTGTATAAGTATTTCCAGGTGTAAACCTAGGCTTCTTGAACACTGAGCTGATTAGTGTTTGTAGAACTATTTTCAGGTGTAAACCTAGGCTTTTGGAACACTGAGCTGATTAGTGTTTGTAGAACTATTTTCAGGTGTAAACCTAGGCTTCTTGAACACTGAGCTGATTGGTGTTTGTAGAACTATTTTCAGGTGTAAACCTAGGCTTTTGGAACACTGAGCTGATTAGTGTTTGTAGAACTATTTCCAGGTGTAAACCTAGGCTTCTGGAACACTGAGCTGATTAGTGTTTGTAGGACTATTTCCAGGTGTAAACCTAGGCTTCTTGAACACTGAGCTGATTAGTGTTTGTTGAAGTATTTCCAGATGTAAACCTAGGCTTCTTGAACACTGAGCTGATTAGTGTTTGTTGAAGTATTTCCAGATGTAAACCTAGGCTTCTTGAACACTAAGCTGATTAGTGTTTGTAGAACTATTTCCAGGTGTAAACCTAAGCTTCTTGAACACTGAGCTGATTAGTGTTTGCAGAAGTATTTTTAGATATAAACCTAGGCTTCTGGAACACTGAGCTGATTAGTGTTTGTAGAACTATTTCCAGGTGTAAACCTAAGCTTCTTGAACACTGAGCTGATTAGTGTTTGCAGAAGTATTTTTAGATGTAAACCTAGGCTTCTGGAACACTGAGCTGATTGGTGTTTGTAGAACTATTTCCAGGTGTAAACCTAAGCTTCTTGAACACTGAGCTGATTAGTGTTTGCAGAAGTATTTTTAGATGTAAACCTAAGCTTCTTGAACACTGAGCTGATTAGTGTTTGCAGAAGTATTTTTAGATGTAAACCTAGGCTTCTGGAACACTAAGCTGATCTGTGTTCCGTGTCATTAGGGCCAAACATTTTACTATACGTATTATATTTATTGCGATACTTTTTGTTTATTTTAATTTAAATTAATTATTAATTAATATTGACGTTAAATAGGAAATGATTTTACTTACAAATAAAGAATCAAAGATCCTTTAGGTATACATTCAGTGGGCTTGGGGTGGATAAATGTAGCCGAGGCGAATGTGTTGAGGGTTGTTGAGGTACACGGCGTGGAGACAATAGAGAATAACTGTTCAATGAACACTAAACGTCCCTTGACTCTTGATGTTTACATGTTACGGGTTACTGTGGCTTTTACACAACAAACCCAAGAAATACACCACCTCGGGAAAGTTAATGCACCGAATGAAACATGACTTATGACATGAAATAAAACCAAATTATATTGTATTGACCATGGGCCACAAAAAATTATCAGATGTCCATAGATCCCTAAAAATAAACAAAATATACAGAAACTTAATTATTTAATGTTATGAAAACATACAATATATTTTATAGGTAACTTAATGATATACATTTAACATTTCTTGTTGTACATACATATTATTTTTAATACAACACTGTTTTGAGTATTTACTGATTTTTACACGTACTTGAATTGACGATTTATTTTTCAATAATACATGATTTAATTCTTTCACACAGTCGGTATCTATGTAATTATGAGCATTTTCAATACTGTACGAGTTTTTTTATTTTATTAATCTATTTATTCTGTTGTTTAAACGATAGGCCGATCTCCTTTTCAACCTTTCTCTTCCCATTCCCAATACATTACTGCTCTGTGCGGAGAACTCAGACAGAGTTGGGGGAGAACCAGTACAGTATAAGGTGATCATTAATAACAGTCAAGGCCAGCGTTAGTCCTGACGCCTTATACCGATCGGCCACCGGCTCGCTCAACGTGAGTGGCGGTGGGAGGTGACAGTCAAGAACTAGGATACATAAAGCGGTGAGGAGGGGTGCAGTGGTTGTATGTCTAATACATATGTACTTTTGGACTAGTTCATATTGCAAGATACGTACAATATATATTTGTTTTTATACGAAACACTATATTGAATATTCTGTGAATGCTCTTGGCAAGTTACAAAAGAATATTAGTGCATTAAATATTTAATATGCAGAAATAAGATATTTTGTTTTAGGTATTATATATGGCACACAAAAATATAATAAATGGTTTATGACAGCAAACCGTATGCTGTATGTATCGAAAAATATATTTTAGGCCTTTAGCAAAATATCATATAATATTACATTATTTTGATGTCTATGAAAATAAATATATATTTAGGACTAACAATGACTCCATTGAATAGTCTCATATGTGTCAAATCGATGAGACACGCGCTAGAAACACGAATGATGAAATGTCTAAATTGTAGGTATTCGTTAACCCACGGTAAATGGCGTGCAAACGGTGCATGTGAAACACATTCTGTCTCCCACCACACAGACATATGATGATGTACATCTGCCAGTCCTCCCAATTTTCTTTCTACATGTCACATATATTAGATCTGCTATTTAGTTGTGGTTATTAGTTTATTTTACTAATTTAAATTTTCCATTCAAATGTAACCGGAAAATGAAATACATTATGAACTGTAATTCACGTATGTAATCATGATAATCTATATATATTATAATTTCTAAAGTACTTTTTTTTGTCGGTACGCCATAACTTCCTAAATTCTTCACCAATTTTCATAAATGAGGTGTCATTTTAAAGCTTTTTTTACCCACTACTTGATGAAAATATACAAATCTCTCATTTTCCAATAGCTTTCTTGAAAAACGACCTATTATATCATTCTGCAAGTAATTTAAACTTGAAATGTTTATTTACATTATTCGATCAGCTGTAACATGTGAATTAAATAAATCAAAACAAACATAATCACATCAAACATAGTGTTTAAAGAGGTACTTTGAATTTGTAAATAACTTAACCTAACATTTATAAAATAAATTATATTAAATTTAAACTCACATATTTTATTTCTTCTTTAATCCATATTTACATTAGGTTAAATTGCACTCTAACTATGCTTTACTAACTATACTGTGTGCACTTTAATTAAGAGGGATTTAAAGAGAATACAGTGCGAATGCTTCGCACGGGTCGGCTAGCATAAAATGTATAAAATATAATATATTTTATACATCTTACGCTAAACAAAAACAGCTGATATAAATTGATGTTATTGTATTAAAAACCAGTTCCATATTATTATTAATTTTTAATTACATTTTCAAAACAATTACAAAATGTGTATATATATTTAAAATATACAGTTTTATACGGGAATCGCAACTTTTATGAGAGAGCAATAAGTAATGGAGTAAATAAAACATACAGACTTGACTGTACCCAGCAGAACGCTTCCACTGGAGTGGACAGTGGTAGTAGAGGCTCCCCGTATCCCACTCTACCCACCCTAAGTGCCATTTAGTGTGGATTTTATGTAACTATGGTTGGAATGTGTAGTACTGTGGTATTTATAATAAACTTAAGGATACTAGAACTGACTGTTAAAACGAAGTATAGTAAGACACTCCAGGAAACATTAAAAATCAATTTTTACTAAACTATATAAAGTAATATCATTAAATGTGCCCAATTATTAACATTTCCTAAATTGGTGGTATATCGTTTTAATTTAATAAAGTTTCATTACAATATTTTATATGCATTTCTGTCGGAACTTTAGGAACCACAATAATATATAATTTATACAGCGCTGAAAGACATTTTAATAAAATAATTAATTATTAAAAGCATATTTGGGGCATAAAAAGTGAAGAAGTATTAAAATCTTGAATTACTAAGGTGTCATAATCATTACTCTGCTTACCTAAACAAGAACTTGAATGTCCTCATAAAATCAAATATCTCCAACAGTCTTCCATCCATAAAATGTTCACTCATCAGCAAAACCTGATCTCTTGATTATTTTCAAGAATGTGAGTGTTTATGTCCAAATACAAAAATGTTATAGCACAACACTGAAGAGGAACTTTTAAGCAATAACATTGTAAGCATCATAAAAATCAATCAATTAAGGTTTATTTAGTATTCTACTTGAGATTTCACGTTTAAATAAGATGGAAGTTCTTGATTTTTTTCCAAGGCATAGTGAGAGCTTGATTTTTTGTCTAGTATGTCGTCTTAGTTATGGTTTGTTGTTTTGCCCTAAATTATTTTGGTAGTTACATGTAACAAGGAATGGACACCTATTTTCCATTCTTTTCAGCGTCATGTATCGATCAGATTGCCCTTATAGTATTTAGTAGACTTATTGCTTGCAGTATTATTTATGGCAAATAGTCATGTACTATTTGTTTGAATCACGATTGTGAAGTTACCTTCGCTGTCATCTTGCCCTATTTTATTTAACAATAAACAATATTGTTTATTACAATTCGTTAGGTTTTATTTATTCAGCATTGTTATTTATAACTTATTTATGCCAGTTGTGATTTTTTTGTAAAAATGGATGGAAAAATATTTTATTGTTGGAACTGATTTGTAACTAGATGGACTCTGTGTTAATGACAAAAAAAGTATTAAAGACAATTATTATGGTATAAGTAATAAATTGTATCAATTATATTTCATACGTAAAAAAATATAAGCACCTTATTTTAAACTTAAGAGGCAACTCTTATATATACCAAAATATATTTTTAATTAATATTTTATTTAATGTAAACTTTCAAACATTGTTAGCTAATATGTTTAATATTATATTCAACTAAATATATTATAATAATATGTTTTAGAACACCTATAAATGTTTTTATACTAACATAGTTCAAAATTATTGGAAACTTTTGTAAGCACGACATCACCATTCCAAATATAACTTTAATCAACAAGATACCGTTATAAAAGTTCATAAACAGCTCTGTAGTTCTCTCGAGAGAGGATAACACATAGTGTTTGACAAGTTTTTGTGTGATATCAATAAATCACTCAAGAAGAGACTTATGTCGTCATAAGACTTATGAAGCAGGGTGCATGATAAATATTGACGCCGAAGAATCGGCTGCACGTGACATTAATCGTCCGTATGGTAACTTAAAAACATTTAACAACAAGTGAATTTAAAAACGGTAATTGTGGTAGAAAAATAATTTGATGTGCACGCCTCATAACCCAACTAAATGCTTAGGCAGGTAAAGGTGCCTTCATTGTTTATTCAATATTTATTACAGCTTAAAGCAATTTTTAGAGTCGTATTTGACAATTGTTTAAATAAACTATATTTTGGTATGTCCTTATACTAACACAAGCAACCCCACTGAAGAAGTGGTTGATGTTTTAAGCCCCAATAAATTTATACATTTATTTTCATTTTTTAACTGTAATAAACTACTCTGATTACACTCAGTTATATTATATGTTTAAATGATACACTATATGTACTGTATATAAAACCTTCATGACCCTTTCATATTTATCTTTTAAAAGACAATTTCCTTGTGAACACTAAATGATAAGGTGGTTTTTAAATAATCATTTCATGGAGATATATATTCATCATATAGAAACAAAACAATCAATTTCTCAATATAGCAAATACATTTTGAAGGGAACAGTTTAGTTTTATTTGTTCATCAATACATAATCAACGTAATCTTCCACCGTTCCTGGAGTGTATGATAATTATCAAAATTAATTTACGTTTATTATCAATTTACTATAGTATAATCTGTAATAACTTGATAATAATAATTAAATTGACACAAATTGAAATAATGAAATAATGAAATTTATTCCTTTATAAAAACACATTACATGTTTGAATTACAAAATAGGAATACTAGGTGGCCACATTTACCAGTATTTGTGGCCAACCACTTAAAACTAAAAATATAAATAAAACACTTAAACAAAACTCTTTAAAATCAGTCCAGTCCAACACTGTAAAAACTTAACTCACCTTCCGCGGTGCCTGAAATGATAGTAATAAAACAAAAACTAATATGTTAAACTGTAAATAACTGTGTAAAGCAAAACACACTATGCTACTAAAATGTAAAACTATTTGAGGCTCGTAAAACTAAACTTATTGGTTGTTATATAAACTAAACATTTTAAATCTATTAAAAGAAAAAAAGAAAAAACAGTACCAAAATTATCTGTTCAAAAACTAAAATAAATTATGTTTAAACATTAACGAAATATTTGCTTAAACATTAAGCATAGGTAAATGTTGAGTGGATAGTAACCATAGTTTAAGCTTTTTTAAAAATAAATTAAAATTTTGACACTTTTTAATGTTAGTTGGCAATAGATTAAAAAACTTAGGCCCATTATATTGAAATTATTGCTTAAACAAGGAATTGTTGACTTTAGGCAATCTTAACATTCTTTGATAACAGCTTCTTGTTTTGTAAAAAAGGTTATCTGTACCAGTATTTCCACTCCTAATATAAAATAGCTTTAAAACTTTATAAACAAACAGATGCTGAAAGGGTAATATTTTTAAATGGGAAAATAGTGGAGAAGAACTGTCATTTTTCTGTCTATTGAGAATAATTTTTATAAAATGGTTTTGGGTTATTCTAAGTTTTTACGTATACGTTTTATACGCTCCTCCCCTTAAATTTAGAGTATTTAGGAAACACTGTCTACTTCCTGCGTTTCCTGGCATCAAACCAAGACACTTTTGACATTAGGTAATTTTGAGTAGGAGTTCGACTCGACGATAGGTAGCAGGAAATCCAAGAGAACAAGAGTCCATCAATACCTGAAAATAAGTAACATTTCTAAGATGCCCTCTATCAAACAATTCCTACCAATACACATAACATCCCTTTTAAATCACCAAACAATCGATTTTTGTACTTATTGTGTATCAGCTGAATCTTTCATAAACTTTCACTTCTAAACAAAATATTAAAATTTGGAGATTCAGAACATATATGAATAATTTATCTCTTTGTGGATTTTAAATAACGGTAGTTTCTTATTCTTGAAGATTTAATCCATCGTTTAAAAACACACGTCACCTACCCACAGTTGCTGTAGAGGACAATGCGTCGATAACTCTCCCACATTCAGAGCTGCAGTGTTGCGTTACCCTGGTAAGTTGCTCAGTCTAGCAATCTTGTCGGGTGCATTTTAATTAATGGGTTAGTTATTACGATCTTTTGGAGATTTCAATGATTCCAACCAGATACAGTATAACTAATATTTTAACATTGTTTTTAACAAAAGAAGGTAGATTTTTACTTTTTCCCTGCCTGTTGTTATTAGCTTAAGGTTGAAACACTTTCGGATAATCAGGAATATCACTGTTCAGTTCTGACACTTAAATAATCAGGAATATCACTGTTCAGTTCTGACACTTAAATAATCAGGAATATCACTGTTCAGTTCTGACACTTAAATACAAATTCACACTGCTTAAGTTAAGTGTGCGTAACAAACACACACTGAATACAATAAAATATGTTTTCACCAGTTCTACTTTGGTTTATATCGAATTCTAACAGATCGCTAACTAATCAACAGAGTGAAATACATTCAACACTAGAAATTTCACCAGTCAACCCTTCAAATGCTTTGTTCATTCAAGGTCTTATGTTTCCATTATGTCTACGGCTTATTTCACCATTATTGTCCACACCATACGTCATTACAGGCAGACACTTGTCTGTTGTTGTTCGATTTAGATTATCCTGAAGGGTACTATCCCTTCTTCTAAAGTAGATTAATGCAAACTCCCTGAAATAAATATTGCGAAATTTACTTGAATTTGAACTAAACAGTGATTGAACAACTGTTTTACTTCTGAAGAGCTTTTTTAATTTAAAGGTTTAACATTTTCCTCATAGACTAAATCAGTTTGTTAAAGTGAGGTTAAAAAAGAAAATGGTAACAGTAATAATAATTTAAAAACATAAAAAAAAATTACTTAAAAAACACAAAATATTTGTAACATTATTTTATTGATAATTATAAGAACTGATTCGTGTTTCTCACGTTAATCCTAACTTTGTGTGTCGAGACAGATTCAAACAAATATATTTTAAGTATTCACAGTTCAACCATGAATACACTAAACTGTTAAGAATATAACCTAAGTATTTTTTTTAATATATAGGGTGGGCAAAAATATCTAAACGCTTTAAAAAAACGTTATTTTTTCCATATATAATTTAATAATTAAATTTTTTCATAAAGATCCATTTTTATTTATGATCCATAATGATTTAAATTTGATCAGAATTGTTTACTTGAAACCATTAAATAGCTGAGAATTAATATTGTTCTAATTAATTACTTTGAAATTAAAATGCCCGCTACTCCGGAAATACTCGGGAGAGGATAAACCTTCTTCTCTTGCATAAACCTTTCATTTTATACCAAACTCGACCTAGGCTTACATTGAAGAATTTCGATTACCTTCTCGTGGGTCGTTCCTCTTAAAAGATGAAATGTCGCTAATGGCGTCAAAAAGTATATTCTTTGTAACCATGATGATGTACAGTATTTCACTTTTCATAGAAAATTTGTGAAGCGTGTCCATATTTTTCCACCTTGTAATCAATGGCAGTTTTATAGTAATAAAAGTACTCTGCTGTGATTAGTCGGTTGGAAAAATAGTTTCTCGAAGGTAGTTCAAATCTGATATAAAACATTCCTTGCTACTCTTTGTGCTTTTCTGGCCTCGGGAACTCTTCGTTTTGTGTGGAAAAAGAAACTCTTAGACTCTTGTTTGATAATCTTATTATATAACGCTCTAATTAGATAAACTACTGATTCACAAAATCAAAGATATCTTGATTTAGAAACATAACTTTATTTTAAGAAATATTAAATAACTGGTTATCATAAATATGTATTTACATATACAGATAAATAAATATAAATATTGTCTGATATAAATTTTGCACCAGGCTTTTATTGAAGTATTTCTTGATCAATATGTATATTGTTACAATACTTGCCTACTTTAGTTAACGTTCTTTACACGATCAAAAATACTATAAAATACATATAATAGTGATATTTTTTATAACAATTGCAGGATAAAAGCATTCTGTTAGATAGGATATTTTTAGTAATTAGATTGTTTACCTTTTAAGAATATATGTTATTGATGAATTTATATTCATTCTACCTTCAGACAAGTTCATGACTAAAAAACCACTTTTAACATTTAATCATGATAATACACGCAGGTTTTGGTAAAAATTAACGAGTGACACTATGAAACCCTACCCCTACACTATCTATCATTTACCAACGAGATTAACAAACTAACTTAGATGGACATGTTCTAAAGTATAGTCATCAATACGTCCCATGGGAACACAACGACCATGCTTGCACACACACACACACACACACAGAGTTTTGTAAGATTTCAGTATAACGGGTGACACTATGAAACCCACGCAATACCTATTGATTACCGTCGAGATTTAGTAACTAACTTACATGGACATGTTCTAATGTATAGTATCAATACGTTCCGTGGTAAAACAACGACCATTCGTGTAAACACACATAGAGTTTTGTAAGATTTCCGTATAACGAGTCACTCCATGAAACCCCCGCACTACCTATCGATTATAAACGAGATTTAGTAACTAACTTACATGGACATGTTCTAATGTATAGTATCAATACGTTCCGTGGTAAAACAACGACCATTCGTGTAAACACACAGAGTTTTGTAAGATTTCCGTATAACGAGTCACTCCATGAAACCCCCGCACTACCTATCGATTATAAACGAGATTTAGTAACTAACTTACATGGACATGTTCTAATGTATAGTATCAATACGTTCCGTGGTAAAACAACGACCATTCGTGTAAACACACAGAGTTTTGTAAGATTTCCGTATAACGAGTCACTCCATGAAACCCCCGCACTACCTATCGATTATAAACGAGATTTAGTAACTAACTTACATGGACATGTTCTAATGTATAGTATCAATACGTTCCGTGGTAAAACAACGACCATTCGTGTAAACACACAGAGTTTTGTAAGATTTCCGTATAACGAGTCACTCCATGAAACCCCCGCACTACCTATCGATTATAAACGAGATTTAGTAACTAACTTACATGGACATGTTCTAATGTGTAGTATCAATACGTTCCGTGGTAAAACAACGACCATTCGTGTAAACACACAGAGTTTTGTAAGATTTCCGTATAACGAGTCACTCCATGAAACCCCCGCACTACCTATCGATTATAAACGAGATTTAGTAACTAACTTACATGGACATGTTCTAATGTATAGTATCAATACGTTCCGTGGTAAAACAACGACCATTCGTGTAAACACACATAGAGTTTTGTAAGATTTCCGTATAACGAGTCACTCCATGAAACCCCCGCACTACCTATCGATTATAAACGAGATTTAGTAACTAACTTTACTACTTAGTAAATGGACATGTTCTAATGTATAGTCATCAATACGTTCCGTGGTAAAACACCGACCATGCGTGAGTACACGTAGGTTTTGTAAGATTTCCGTATATCGAGTCACGCTATGAAACCCCTGAATTACCTATCGATTACCAACAAGATTAATTAAACATTTGTTGTTTGAGGGTGAGGCCGATTTTCTCTTCCACATTAGTCTGCACACTATATATTGTCTGCTGATCTGTGTAGAGAACCACTTAGTAAACTAGTACAGTACAAGGTTAATATTACATTAAGTACAATCTTCCAGTCAAGGCCAGGATTTGAACCTGCGAAATATAAAGGAGGTCGGACTCACCAATACTTCACCTGCTTATTTTGTACATATTGTGGTACACATTATTCAAAATCTATTAGCGCTAGAGTGTTGGCTTTTATTTTGTTTTAAAGAATATTATTTTTACTTTCAAATGAGTGTCATGTATTTTTTCGTAAGTCAAACAAAACATTTTTTCCTAATTTTTATTTTTGTATCAAAATGTTAACGTTATTTTAATTTGTTTAAACATAAAAAATATTATAACTTAAAATATGGAATAAGTTTTTCACTAATTTTATGATATTAAACAAGAGGAACAAAATAAATTAAAAATTATTTGAATATGTTTTATAGTTTTTGAAATATGTGTACCGAAGTACTAAAATACTATTAGTACTATATTTTCAGAAAATCACAATTATATTATACAATAAAGTAGTTACTCACAGAGAGATTATCTAGTACATTCAACGTCCATAGGAAGGGTTGTCTGGACCTTCTATTTGTTTATACTGGTCCTCTAACCTCTTCTTGGCCATTGTAAAGTTTTTCTAAATTTGGTTTCTATTTATTGAATGGCTTTCTCTGCTTTCTTGATTCGGATGTCATCAAACCTTTTCACAGCCTTGATACACTGTTGTCCAGGGCAAGTACCTAGCATGTCTGAGATCTCTATCCTAGCCAAATTTCCTTTATTATAGCTAGCTACTGCTTCATAAAACACCAAATTTTCCTTCATAACAAAGATGTTTTTTGGTATTTTAGTTCAAATAAAATTATTGAGTACCTCATTTTCATTCTGAGTTCCTTTTATTCAGACATATCTTCAATAATTAAGGGTTTGATAAGTCTCTAAAATTTGGTTTTATTTGCTGCATGACTATTGAAGGGAGTTGGGTGTGTTTGTTATCATCGTATGGCTCCATAGTAACAGCAGCCCGTTGGAACTTACACCAGTTGTCGGAGCCTTTTGGACATAGCTCATAAGCAGACTTTTCATCAGTAGAACACAGATGAAAATAAGTGGCCCAGATTGATCTTTTCATGTTGTCTAAGCTGTCAGTATTTCTAATAATAGTAAGTCCGTAGTATTCTTGAATTTCACTGATCATTGCTAGTGCCACACGATGCTGACCGCCTATAGTTTTACCATCCTGTTATTTTGTGTTACCTAAAGTTTATTTTAATTTCTTCGACCTACTACCCATTCTTTTTTTTATATGCCCTAAGTACTTTAGGTTTTCAACCTTACACTCTGAAACATAAGTGTTTTGTTTTACAACACTAGGGTATGCAGCACTATCACCATCACCCAAATAGAACTTATACCTAATGTCTCTAGTAATTTCTGACTGGCGAAACGTGTCCAAAACACCAGCCACCTCCATACCACCACTGAATCCTGTATAGTTGGCTGCAAAGTTACTCTCATGTTCATTTCTCAGCCACTTTTTACACCTACAGTATTTACTGTACACTCTTACATCTAGAACTTTATTTATGATGGCTGCTACTGCTGTCACAACTCCTTTGGGAGACGTGTGACCCCGACCCATCGAAAATAGCAGTTACATATCTGTTTCGGTCATTTTCCTCAACAAATTCTTCTGCTGCTGTCCTCATTGAACTTTCACAGAGGGCTGCTGTATGTAATAAAGATGTGTATCGCCTCAGTGAAGGTGGGGTTGGTAAATCTATCAGTGCACAGGTTTGTGTTGCCTTTTCGCCTTTACCAATTGTACATCGGAAAGCATAAATTGTACGCACATTTATTTCATACTTTCCACTAACAAACTTGTCACTGTTATTACTAGAAACTTTATGAAAATTTCACATAAATATTTACACTTAGGCCTAACCTATTATTTGTGTCCAATGATAAACATGATCCACATTTTACACAAACTGCAATTTCACTAAGTAATTTACTAAGGCTTTTTATATTTACAATATCATAGCAATCATTTTCTTGGGTACTGTTTTCATAGTGTTTATACTCTACAAAACTTCCTTTAATTTTCTTTTTTGATGAGCTGCGTATGTTAGAAAAATCATTGACAAGTTTCTCATCTGAACAACTAGGCCTAGGACTAGGCCTACTTTCACTCAACTTTGCCTTTTTCTTACCACTAATACCACAAAAACTCCTTTACGCTTATTGAAAGTCTTGGTCCTAGGCATTGTAAAATATAACTCTAACAAATAACACAGAAAACAAACTATCAAACAGCAAATAACATTTGAATTTACTTTGCAAAACGTAACATAACAAAATATAAACAAACTTCTTGCATTTGTTCCTCGGCAAGGGAAATAAACACAACATTTAAGTTTCACTGTATTCCTCATACTGGGCAGGTTAACCAACTCACAGAATCAAATAGTTAGAAGTAAATGTGAAATAAAGTACTATAACAAACTTTTATGCAGTGGTTGAGTGTGAGCACTGCGTCTATCGCACAAACACCTGACATAGTTTTCTAAAACAGCTGATAAATAAATAAATATAATTGTACAATTACAGTATATTGTTGGTATGTAATTAAATCTGGTAAAACACATAATAAAAACAAATAAAACAAAAAAAGAGAATTTTTGACCAAATTTTCCGTCCGACACCCCTAACCGACCCCGACACCACTTATTCCCAACTGAGACTCAAAGTCCTGACGCCTCAGGCCACTCACTCATCGTATCACCCAAAAACACGGATGTTTTTTTAATTTAGAATTTAAAGGGTTACTGTATGAAAGTATTGTGATGAAAATTTCTCTTTTTATACTACATAAAGAAGATTAAATTAAGCATGCACTGTGAACCATCGTTGTCATTTTTTATATCAGAAAACTATTTATTTTTAACAAATTGATAAGTTTTATTTTCATTTGTCCAGTAATTAAAATAGTTTCCAATAATCATTTGAATTTACCATTAGGTGTCTTCAAGTATTTTGAAGTTAAATTATTATTTTGTTAAGAGTTTAGCAATCATATACGAATCATAAAATAATGTGAACAGGTCATATTTCCACAAAAACGGTTCATTGAAATTATTCTTAAGGTCTAATAGGTATGCTAGTGTTCATAAATAATACATAAACAACTACTTTCGGTAGTTTTTGACTGTTAAGTGACAATGCACGTGTAAGGTTGTTATACAATGTCTATACAGGGTGACAATTACGTCTGAACACCTTTTTTTTAACTTTTAAACCACAACAGAGAAAAACATGAACGTTCACACACCATTACTAAGGACAGTAACCTACATTTCTGTTCAAATACCGACTGCATGAAACATTTGGGGATGGCCCACGAGGGGTTAGAACAAAATTTTTAATGAGAGCCTTTGAAAAGTTTTACATCAATTGAAAGGTCTTAGTTTAGTGAAAGCAATCCCGCAAACTGGACTTCAGAGAAGTTGATCTAGGTGGAGGAAATTTCTGTTTGAGTTTTAAAACTATTCCAGTCTGTAAAACATTAAGTATTACAAGTAACACAATGTTTAATTACCTGAGATCAAAGCAAGTGTTCAAAACGTCTCCTTTTGTCTGAAAAAGTGTTAATTTAAATCAGAAATAATTCATCGATAACATTACCAAAAACATGACTACGCTTGAAAGTAAAAGTGGGCTCTTTGGGGTTTTCACGAATTGGACTTTAAATCCATCGGCTGTTATCCTTCTTTTTTAAACAGTTGCACTGAAGCTTTCAGCAGGTTTGGTTATGCAAATGGAAGCAGTTTTTCATTCAGTTTCAAGTTCTAAAATCATGTAATTTTGTTTTTGTTATTTACCGTTATGTCACTTAGTGAACGTGAAAGAATAACACTACAACTGGTGCGTGTATGGGAGGGTGAGTGGATAAATACTACTGTACGTGTATAGGAGCGCTGGTGGTTCAATACTACTGTACGTGTATGGGAGGGCAGGTGGGTCAATACTACTGTATGTGTATGGGAGGGCGGGTGGATAAATACTACTGCACGTGTATGGGAGGGCAGGTGGGTCAATACTACTGTATGTGTATGGGAGGGCGGGTGGATAAATACTACTGCACGTGTATGGGAGGGCAGGTGGGTCAATACTACTGTATGTGTATGGGAGGGTGGGTTGAACTAATACTACTGTACTTGTAATTTCAATACCACCGTACGTGTATGGGAGGGTGAGTGGATAAATACTACTGTACGTGTATAGGAGCGCTGGTGGTTCAATACTACTGTACGTGTATGGGATGGTGGGTGGGTCAATACTACTGTATGTGTATGGGAGGGCGGGTGGATAAATACTACTGCACGTGTATGGGAGGGCAGGTGGGTCAATACTACTGTATGTGTATGGGAGAGCGGGTGGATAAATACTACTGCACGTGTATGGGAGGGCAGGTGGGTCAATACTACTGTATGTGTATGGGAGGGCGGGTGGATAAATACTACTGCACGTGTATGGGAGGGCAGGTGGGTCAATACTACTGTACGTGTACTATGGCAGGTGGGTATGTGTATGGGAGAGCGGGAGCGTCAATACTACTGTACGTGTAGAGGAGGGCAAGTGGATAAATACTACTGTACATGTATGGGAGGGCGAGTGGGTTATTACCACTGTTTTTGTAGGGGAGGACGGGTGGGTCAATACTACTGTATTTACTCGTGTATGGGAGGGCGGGTAGGTCAATACTTCTGTACGTGTATGGGAGGGCCCTCAAAAAATATCTAATGAAAGTTTTAAAAATATTAATAAGTACACAATTGTAAATTAGTATCCTCTACGTATTCTTAAATAATCTCTTACTGTCATTAGTCTAGGGAAAATAATGCTGGAATACCTAAAAGAAAATCTCAAAAACTTATATTATACATTCCCGGCTACTCAATGAACTTGGGTGGCTTTGGTTCACATTAATGTGAAAAGGAAATAAAAAATATATTTAAGAAACTTATTTAAACTTTTTTAGAAAATGAAGTATTATTTTTGTTTATTAGTGTCGATAAATATGTACAGGAGATAAATGTAATAAAATCAATAGCTATTGCAAATTGATATTGATGAAATTGGAAGTAGAATGAGAAGTAAAATAAAATTCTAGACGACAAACGAACAACACTTAAAAAAGAAAAAATCTGATCAAGAACAAAAGAAGTATGTATCCCTCCATTGCAGTTGACCGTTTACGCAAAGAGTTGGTATTAGATTTAAGAAATTCAATTTATCAGTAGCTTTTAAGACTTGTAATACTATGTCCGATATTTTACAACCAAATATTGAAAGTGAACATAAATTCAGTGATTCAGGAATGTATAGGATTAACTGTAATGATTGTAATATGTTTTACGTAGGTCAGACTGTAAATACTATGTCTCTGCTTTTAAAAATAAGAACCTAAAAGATCTAATGTAGCTAACACCTTCTGAATTGTACCCATAGTTTGAATAAAATAGATGAAAATGTAGATGTTCTTAAGAAGGGTAGGATCATGAATTCTTGGGAAGAGTTATTTATTTTTAAAGAAAAATGTAAGGATCGTGATAAACTATGAATGAACAGGTTAATTTTTATTTCCAAACTAGTTTTTAATAATGTATTTTCAACGATTAAAAGAACAGAAGTAACAACCAATAGGAATTAGCGAATCATATAATAGCAGCCTCCATTTTGACGATTCCAGCCAATAGGGTCACGTGATCATAGGCCTATAAATTGAGTTGTTGAACACCATTTTCCGTTCTTTTTTTTAATCCCTCTGGTTTGAGTAAGGTGAGCATGGTTCACCGAAATCAATCACCATAATATTTCTGCATTTTGAGCTTATATTGTAATATATTTGTGTTGTGTGACGTTTACTTGTACTGTATATGTACCAACGCGTATTATGCTAATATATTTGTAATGTGTGACGTTTACTTGTACTGTATATGTACCAACACGTATAATGCTAATTAAAAAACTATTAGTATTAATTAGACTCCAATTTTTATATAATTTAATATTGTTATTTGGAGCCGAAATGACTTTTATATTGTGATGAATAATATGTTTCTCTTACAATGGGGCAGCACAGAGACATTAAATGGATTCATTGAGACATTGATTGCCATCGACAGGGCTCACACCACATCAGAATGTAAATTAGTTCAGATTCACTTAAAAAAGAATCCTTCTTTAATGGCAATCGATATCTGCCAGATGATACAGGTATCTTGGCTGGGGTTCCATCTCTTTAATGGACTTTCGGTGGTTAGTAATAGTTCTTAGAATCAATGAAAAATCACTGTTATAATATTTAATACATTTATTATTGTTTTGGAAAGTTTTAAATTCTGATTTCATAAAAATAAATAATGAATAACTCAACCATACCTCATAAGACTTTCACCCACGTTAGATGTAGGTAAGCTCGAGCACTCATATTGTAATTTGAAAGGGCGGGTATAAACATGATGCAAATAAAACTAGGGTTAAATATATAATAGGAAGATAGCAGAATACATTGAACCTTGTGTATAGGTGCTCCTTCCAGAATACAAAATATAAAGAATAATAAATGGTTTGTTTTAAAGACCTACCTTTCCCTATATTTGTGAGGTTTCAGTTTGTCTTTAACTAACCTAATCAGCGCATACTAGGTTTAACTAACGGTAAATGCCTGCATGAACTAGTCTAAAGACGTACAATCACAACCACATATAAAATAGAGTAATCACATGGCATTTTAAGAACTTGTAGTGCCGTATTGTGTCTAGACCTTAGTCTTTCTACCTTCCAAACGCAATTGAGCAACCGGAGCTGGTTGTAATAACAGCAATGGAATAACTGTTTTATCTGTAAGCAGTTATTATCTGTAAGCAGGATTGAATAACTGTTTACAGATAAATATTATGAAATAAATTAAGTTGATTATTGCTGTTTCTTTTTAATACTCTACATTAGCTACTTCTAGTTATTTAGTTAGTTTGCTGAAGTGTTTAAAATGAATGATTTCAATTTTATCAAATGTTTTGTTTCAACAGTACGTTACATGTTTAGGTTACATCAGCTGTGCCCATCTCATCAATATGGCGAATGTCGGCTTCAACTACTACTACAGGATATAATGAACTCTACTTAATTCTTTTCTCTGTGATCACAACCAGAAAATATCACTAAATTTAGGCATGTAAAATTTGAGGTTTCGTTAAAAAACAAGTAATTAAAAGTTCCAAAATATATTCATATTTTGAATACTTTTGGGGAGGAAACATCTTCAGTCCATGAAGTAAAGGTATATTCTACTCACCTGATTTGTCAAAAGACCTAGCAACGTCACGTATTCAACATTGTATTACTTTTAAATACTCATCATTGTTCGTATAAAACTATTATTATTGATAAACCGTTACTACACTACTATACCTATGGGTAAACTATACATTACCTTTTGTATGAGAATTATCTAAATATTAGTGTAGTCACTAACCAAAGGTAGGAATAATAATAATAAACGACTTTAGATTACACTTATCAAACATAATGTGCCATTGTTTATTAACACTTGATAATTTATAACACAACGTCATCCTACCATTGTATATTTTATGTTAGAGAAACTCAGATACAAAGGTAACATATTAATATTGTACAAACATGTTCAAATATTTACTTAATATTTACCAAAACACCATTCTTTCTCAATAATGGAATTATTATATTTTTTTAATGAAGCTAAGAAAATTATTGGATAATATAAAACTGTAAAGAGTGGTTACTGTACATAATTGAATAAAAATAGTTAACAGCACACCAAGGAAAAAACAGTACCTTACACACCTTACGCTCGGGAAGAACTGAACAAGAAATGCGTAATGTATAGTTGCGTAATGTATTTAAATGCGTTGAGGATGCTAGGACTATGTTGAATTAAGCTAATATAGAAACATTTTTAAAGCCAAAAGCCTTAAATGTTGCTCTGTAAATTTTATCAGAACTGGTACAAGTTCAATAAAGAGCAAATCTCCATATGCATTGTGGTTTTGTAAAACTCCTACTTTAAAGTACGATATTTTCTGATTCTTGGATCAACTGTTTATACCACGTCTACATAACGATTTGATCAGATAATAGCCTCACGGTAGAATCTTTAGACAGATTTTTAGAAATATTAGGTCTATAAATTATAATAATTATAGTAGAAAATCATGTTATAATGAATTATAATCATTATAACATTATAAATATAATAATACAATATTATTTAATTCAAAATTATACGTTCCACCACCCTCCTCTACAAGTACAGTGATGTTTACCTAACGAAATACGTGTATACACAATATAAACCACCCATCCATTTACGTACATCGCTATTGCCCCATCCAACTATACATGAACGGTAGTATTTACCCACCCACCCACCTATTCAAGTACAGTGATGTTTACCTAACGAAATATGTGTATCCACAGTATATACCACCCCATCCATTTACGTACATTGATATTGCCCCATCCAATTATACATGAACGGTAGTATTTACCCACCCACCCACCTATTCAAGTACAGTGATGTTTACCTAACGAAATATGTGTATCTACAGTATATACCACCCCATCCATTTACGTACATTGCTATTGCCCCATCCAACTATACATGAACGGTAGTATTTACCCACCCACCCACCTATTCAAGTACAGTGATGTTTACCTAACGAAATATGTGTATCCACAGTATATACCACCCCATCCATTTACGTACATCGCTATTGCCCCATCCAACTATACATGAACGGTAGTACCCACCCACCTATTCAAGTACAGTGATGTTTACCTAACGAAATACGTGTATCCACAATATAAACCACCCATCCATTTACGTACATTGCTATTGCCCCATCCAACTATACATGAACGGTAGTATTTACCCACCCACCCACCTATTCAAGTACAGTGATGTTTACCTAACGAAATATGTGTATCCACAGTATATACCACCCATCCATTTACGTACATCGCTATTGCCCCATCCAACTATACATGAACGGTAGTATTTACCCACCCACCCACCTATTCAAGTACAGTGATGTTTACCTAACGAAATACGTGTATCCAAATATACACCACCCATCCATTTACGTACATTGCTATTGCCCCATCCAACTATACATGAACGGTAGTATTTACCCAACCACCCACCTATTCAAGTACAGTGATGTTTACCTAACGAAATATGTGTATCCACAGTATATACCACCCATCCATTTACGTACATCGCTATTGCCCCATCCAACTATACATGAACGGTAGTATTTACCCACCCACCCACCTATTCAAGTACAGTGATGTTTACCTAACGAAATATGTGTATCCACAGTATATACCACCCCGTCCATTTACGTACATCGCTATTACCCCATCCAACTATACATGAACGGTAGTATTTACCCACCCACCCACCTATTCAAGTACAGTGATGTTTACCTAACGAAATATGTGTATCCACAGTATATACCACCCCGTCCATTTACGTACATCGCTATTACCCCATCCAACTATACATGAACGGTAGTATTTACCCACCCACCCACCTATTCAAGTACAGTGATGTTTACCTAACGAAATATGTGTATCCACAGTATATACCACCCCATCCATTTACGTACATCGCTATTACCCCATCCAACTATACATGAACGGTAGTATTTACCCTACCACCCACCTATTCAAGTACAGTGATGTTTACCTAACGAAATATGTGTATCCACAGTATATACCACCCCGTCCATTTACGTACATCGCTATTACCCCATCCAACTATACATGAACGGTAGTATTTACCCACCCACCCACCTATTCAAGTACAGTGATGTTTACCTAACGAAATATGTGTATCCAAATATACACCACCCATCCATTTACGTATATTGGTATTGCCACGCCCACCTATACACAAATAGTGGTATTGGTTGTCCCCCCATTTAACCTGTATTAAGAGTCATTCGACAAGAGATCTTACTGGCTGTGAAGATTAAGTCTTTGAATACTAAAACATGAATCAGTTTCAGGTCTTCAATAGTCTATGTTAAAAGAATATTTCTATCAGAGTCTGAGGCTCAAATACTCAAGTTAATCCACAATGCCTACTTAAACCAATTCTTAAAATTCATTCATTATTGCAATAATTTCGGCTAAATTCATTCTGTTTGGATTAAAAAAGAATAATATCACCCGAAAAAATATGGGTCCAAAAATTGCATATTGAAATAATAGACTAAATAAATCACTAACACATTTAAATTGTTTGATACGTACAAAATTTACCTGCATTTTCACGTTAAATACAAGTGGCTGTAACATACCAGTGGTTGGGTAAAGTGGTGTTATTTAAAAGCCACAAAGAACACAGAACAAGCCTTAATGAAGTAGAAAGGAACAACTTCAGACTATAATTAACTAACTGAACACAGTGTGGCTGGCCTGATGGTAAAGCGTTTTTGGGTACACATAGAGTACACTCACATGTTCTAATTAAAGGTAGTATTTACCAAAGTAGAATTAAATAGTCATCCATGCTATGACAATACCACTTTACATATATGGGTGGGCAGCAATATCAATATCACTGTATGTGTATGGGTGGGTGGGTGGGTCAATATCACTGTACATGTATGGTTGGGCGCATGGGAATTGGTGGCGTTGTTCTTTATAATAAACTATGTTCTTTTTGATTGATGGTTCTATAAAGAATTAGTCATATATAGACAAAGCAATATCAATATCATTGTATGTGTATGGGTGGGTCAATACTACTGTATGTCTATGGGTGGATGGGTGGGTCAATATCCTGTTACAGGTACAAGGCCATAAAGGTTACAAGGTTCCCATGGTGCAGCGTCATTGTTGTGTAATGCTACTGAATTAAAAGAAATTTCTTTTTCTAACCGACATTGAAACATATTAATATTTAACATCAGAGTATACATCTACGATCATAATCAATGATAAGATTAGCGGATGGATATAGTTTTTGGAATAAAGGTAAGCAATCCTTAAGTTTTCAAATAACTTACTTTATGTAACGTACCACTGAAAATTATATATTGATTTTACATTTTTACAACGATGTAATATAAATTTACAGTACATTCAATATCAAATGTGCAAATGTTGCACATGAACCAAATTAATATTAAGAACTAAGCTTTCTGATTTTGGGGAGCTGAACGTTAATGCAATTTTTAACTATTTAAAGTACACATATTTTAAAATGTAAGTGTGAAAGTGAAGTAATGTTCAAATGCAAAACGTGGGGGTCAGCTACTGATAAACATTGCCTGGAGGTACGCTGGAGAGAGATTAAACCGTCGTTTTCAACGGTTTGGGGACGGACGGACAGAGGGCTATTAATAGTCAACGGAGTAAGAAGTAGTTTGAAAGTCAACACCAAGTACAGTGTTAGAGGCTCAACTGCGTCTAAACTATTCACTAGTAAAGATTTTTAATGATATTGTATATAGGTATTTCATTTATATAATCTGTTTTCATACTGTTGCACATGTAATATTACCACACACTATCAACAGAGAGATGCATTTCAATTGATCAACTCTAGACTACAGTTGCTCTGAATGGAGTAAGGTTAGCCCAGGAGCTAACTTGTGCGTCCCTCCGTTTTAAAACTTGTAATTAAATTCATACAAGTTTATACAAGTCATAAAGTCTACGCCCGATGCTTTGGCTCATACCATTACTCGTAGTGATGTCAGTTACGTGAGGAGAATCCTGTACATCGCTAAAAGAAGAAATGTTCCTCCTCTGACATCTGTTGCTGATATCTATGAAGCCCTTGGTAGATAAAGACGAACAAAGATGAGAATATGTTCTTACTGAAAAATCAAAATGTTTTGTACTGAGATTAATCTTGAGTATCTAGTAAAGAATGATAAAGTATCGATTGGTGGGACATTTACTTTTGCAGTAAAGTTTTACTAGTTTTTCACAATTCATTGGATAGAGAATGGGAATTACATTCCATTTATATTTTGTTTCTTACCAGACAAGATGAAAGTAATTTAAAAAAGTCTTTTTGAGCAGTTGGTTAAGAAATGTAATGATGTCAACCTAACATTCAAATCTAAGATCGTAACAGCTGACTTTTTATAAAACTATACATAATGATGTTTTATCTGTGTGGTCTGAAGTTGAGATAGTTGGATGCAGAGTTCACCTATTCCAGTCTTGGTGGAGGAAGATTCAACAACTGGGCTTGAGCGTAGAGTACAAAAATCCAACATCAGACGTTGGAAAGTGGTTGAGATGGGTTTTTGGACTTAGCGTGTTGAATATTGAAGATGAAGGGAGACGTATAAGTCGAAGATGAGGAACATATCCAACCTTCATCTCCCAAATTTAGCAGCTTTGTGGACTATTTGATAGCTAACTACATTGAAAACGTTTAGTTCAAGCTTTTCTCCAGAGAACTGTATTACCATTAAATATAGAAGGAACCATCAGTATTAGGGCATCAATGTCACTATCGTCCGAGCACAACAAATGCCTGTCAATCTTTTCATTCTAAGTTCATAAAAACTTTCAACCACTGCCACCCAAACATTTACACTTTTGTTGATACCAATCAGAATTACCAAATTGATACGTGGGTTATATTTCTATTTGGAGTTCAGCTAAATCTATAACTATTTGTAACAGCAAATACAAAAAGAGATTTCAGTACTTGAAAACTATACAAAAATATTTCAGATCAGTGGATCCAAAAGAAAAATGTCACTGTTGCAGTATAAAAAAAGTATTTCTTACCAATATAAAAAGGTTTGAAGAAAAAAAGTTATCTAGAAGAAGCAATGAAGTAATTGTAAATACTGAAAATATTGTAAATAGTTAACCATCTTACAAGCCCGAAAGGCCGCTGCATATATTGTCCTGTGTATTTTGATTGGGATAGTTGGTTAAAATATATAAGTGGCGTATAACATATCGATCCCACACTGATAGTCATCCAATTATAAAAGATTTGAACAAAAACCATGTAAGTATTGCAAAAATGTAAACTATTGTTTTATTTTTGGGTATGTTTTAATTAAAAATGTGTAATTATTTGTTAATATTCCTAAATTGTTGTTTAGATATTACTGCTTTGGTAGTTTCATCTTTTTACTAAGTTATTATCTAATTCACTGATAAATATTTTTTATTCAAATGCTCATTCATATTGTATTTACGCTCTTTGTGATTATTTGTATTGCATTTTCTGTTTAATGTATTTATTTTTTTTCTTAAATATAATTTATACTAAATGGTGCGTATTTTAAGGCGAATGTGAACGATTACATGAGTATAGAATGAGTCCTGTATATTCTGGTTACTAATTGAGTTCGACTGTTCCTCAGAAAAGACCATTTATGAATAACCCAATAGCCAGGCCAACTACGGAACATGCAACTTTACGTGGAATCCGAACCACGTAGTATTGCTCTGACTCAGCTAACTGACAAGCCTTATACTTAGTTATCTCCCCTGTACAACACCCGGACTCGGACTATCACCAATTAAAACAGATATAGCGATCTGTTTTCGTTGCTATCACCCAATATGGACTTCTTTAGTAGTGTCGATAGCAACCATTCTGTGGACGCCATTTTGGTATTAATGATCCGCAGAGGCTTTCGGTCATGGTGGTTTTAATTGCATAATAACAATGTCGTATACGAATCCATATTTTTTCCTTATTTATTGACCAAAGGTTGTGTATGAGATGTCATTTTAAATGTTATCAAATTGCTCCTTTGGTTTGCTTTTTATATTTTAAATACATACCTAGTTTTGAAAAATATGTGAAAGTAAAAACTTTAAACTAAATATTTGATATATTTATTTATTTAACAAATTAAGAATTTGCAAAGCAATTTCAACGCGCAATTTCATACTCGATTAAGTGCAATGTTTTTGGAAAATTTGTTTAATAATAACTGTTTACTTTGGATACGCGCGATCATATGTCCAGTTCAAAAACAATATTGTTCTTGTGGAATTAAAACCAACATGGCCGACAGCCTCTGCAGACTCCTAAGAGGAAAGAGTATATATATATATATATGTATATCACCTACAATCTTCACAAAGCTTTGTCCCTAAGTAGCTGGGTTACTGCACTGCACCTCTAGTGCCACAATTGGTTGTGTTTTATTGATAAGAATATAGACAGTATTTTTCTTAACTTAACATTAATTTTAGAACGTATGATCCATTAACCTTAACAATTTTTAACAGTGCTTAACTCTTAAGCCATGAACCTAACTCATTAATATTAATATTTACTGCTATTCAAACTGTTTATTGTATGTTCTTTTAAAGTTGTAATTTAATTAGCTTTTCACTGGTTTACTACATTTAAAAAAATAAATATAAAAAATATATTAATATTTGTTGACTAAATTTAGACCAGCAAACATTTACGTTTAACTCCAACACCATATATTTAACGCTGCACACAATTCGTACAGGCCCAATTATTGAGACCCAAAACGACTCACAAGAACCATTGCTCCTACGTGAATGTATAATTACGTACCTTAAACCATACGGAAACACAAATTTCTACCTGCACTTTATATCTTCCCATTCTAGTCGGAGACTACTTTTGGGGTGGTATGACTAAAAGCATTATGAAATCTTTAAGTAGTTTCACATTAGGTGTCATATTTTATAATTACTTTCAATGTAAATTGGAAAATTGCTGTAAATATAAGGTAATATATCACTGTGTTTATTATTAGAAATAATTATATTGGACTAATATAATGTACTGTTAAATACCAATACATATGAAAAACTTCCTAAGCTAAATTGTCACTTATTTAATAACATAATCCAAAGAAGTAGACAAATGATGTTTTTTTAACATTGACCTCCAATGAGTAAATACCAACATAGCTGTAGCAGTTATATGCTTTGTATGTAAAGTACATAGAGAGTCGTAGCGTGTTATTTACAGACCAAGGTAAATACTGAACTATTTTTGTCGAGTGTACACGAAGATTGATGGGCCAAGGGTTGTCTTTTGAGTTATAAATCTTCTGTCTCCTTAACGAGTTCAAAATATTGGCTGATAATTTAAACTATAAACAATAATTAAATATATGCTAATATCACTTACATTACTGACAACTCTTCCGGTCTTGGCCGGATTCGCACCAGCACTATCATAATAGATAGTTTTGTGATAATGTTTTTTAGTAATCAATGCTTCTATTCCAAAAGCAAATGTTTACTAATTGTATACTGGCCCTCCCATTCACGTACAGTGGTACCGGCCCACCCGCCCACCCATACATGTACACATTGGTACTGACCAAACCACCCTCCCATCACGTACAGTGGTACTGACCCACCCGCTCTCCTATTCACGTACAGTGGTACTGGCCCACCCATACATGTACATTGGTACTGACCCACCTGCCCTCCCATTCACGTTCAGTCGTACTGACCCACCCGCACTCCCATTCCCGTACAGGGGTACTGGCCCACCCATACATGTACAATGGTACTGACCCACCCGCCCTCTCATTCACGTTCAGTGATACTGACCCACCCGCCCTCCCATTCACGTACAGTGGTACTGGCCCACCCATACATGTACATTGGTACTGACCCACCCATCCTCCCATTCACGTTCAGTGGTACTGACCCACCCACCCTCACATTCACGTACAGTGGTACTGGCCCACCCATACATGTACATTGGTACTGACCCACCCATACATGTACATTGGTACTGACCCACCCACCCTCCCATTCACGTTCAGTGGTACTGACCCACCCGCCCTCCAATTCACGTACAGTGGTACTGGCTCACCCGTACATGTACATTGGTACTGACCCTCCCGCCCTCCCATTCACGTTCAGTGGTACTGACCCTCCCGCCCTCCCATTCACGTTCAGTGGTACTGACCCACCCATACATGTACATTGGTACTGACCCAGCCGCCCTCCCATTTACGTTCAGTGGTACTGACCCACCCGCCCTCCCATTCACGTACAGTGGTACTGACCCACCCATACATGTACATTGGTACTGACCCACCCATACATGTACATTGGTACTGACCCACCCACCCTCCCATTCACGTTCAGTGGTACTGACCCACCCGCCCTCCAATTCACGTACAGTGGTACTGGCTCACCCGTACATGTACATTGGTACTGACCCTCCCGCCCTCCCATTCACGTTCAGTGGTACTGACCCTCCCGCCCTCCCATTCACGTACAGTGGTACTGGCCCACCCATACATGTACATTGGTACTGACCCACCTGCCCTCCCATTCACGTTCAGTCGTACTGACCCACCCGTCCTCCCATTCACGTACAGTGGCATTGGCCCACCCATACATGTACATTGGTACTGACCCAGCCGCCCTCCCATTCACGTTCAGTGGTACTGACCCACCCACCCTCACATTCACGTACAGTGGTACTGGCCCACCCATACATGTACATTGGTACTGACCCAGCCGCCCTCCCATTCACATTCAGTGGTAATGAACCACCCGCCCTCCCATTCACGTACAGTGGTACTGGCCCACCCATACAATTACAGTGGTACTGACCCACCCGCCCTCCCATTCATGTTCAGTGGTACTGACCCACCCATACATGTACATTGGTACTGACCCACCCATACATGTACATTGGTACTGACCCACCCGCCCTCCCATTCACGTTCAGTGGTACTGACCCACCCGCCCTCCAATTCACGTACAGTGGTACTGGCTCACCCGTACATGTACATTGGTACTGACCCTCCCGCCCTCCCATTCACGTTCAGTGGTACTGACCCACCCATACATATACATTGGTACTGACCCACCCATACATGTACATTGGTACTGACCCACCCGCCCTCCCATTCACGTTCAGTGGTACTGACCCACCCGCCCTCCAATTCACGTACAGTGGTACTGGCTCACCCGTACATGTACATTGGTACTGACCCTCCCGCCCTCCCATTCACGTTCAGTGGTACTGACCCACCCATACATGTACATTGGTACTGACCCACTCGCCCTCCAATTCACGTACAGTGGTACTGGCTCACCCGTACATGTACATTGGTACTGACCCACCCGCCCTCCCATTCACGTTCAGTGGTACTGACCCACCCGCCCTCCCATTCACGTTCAATGGTACTGACCCACCCGCCCTCCAATTCACGTACAGTGGTACTGGCTCACCCGTACATGTACATTGGTACTGACCCTCCCGCCCTCCCATTCACGTTCAGTGGTACTGACCCACCCATACATGTACATTGGTACTGACCCACCCATACATGTACATTGGTACTGACCCACCCATACATGTACATTGGTACTGACCCACCCGCCCTCCCATTCACGTTCAGTGGTACTGACCCTCCCGCCCTCCCATTCACGTTCAGTGGTACTGACCCACCCATACATGTACATTGGTACTGACCCTCCCGCCCTCCTATTCACGTTCAGTGGTACTGACCCACCCATACATGTACATTGGTACTGACCCTCCCGCCCTCCCATTCACGTTCAGTGGTACTTACCCACCCATACATGTACATTGGTACTGACTCGCCCGTCCTCCCATTCACGTTCAGTGGTACTGACCCACCCATACATGTACATTGGTACTGACTCACCCGTCCTCCCATTCACGTTCAGTGGTACTGACCCACCCATACATGTACATTGGTACTGACTCACCCGTCCTCCCATTCACGTTCAGTGGTACTGACCCACCCATACATGTACATTGGTACTGACCCTCCCGCCCTCCCATTCACGTTCAGTGGTACTGACCCACCCATACATGTACATTGGTACTGACTCACCCGTCCTCCCATTCACGTAGAGTGATACTACGTGATAATATTTTTATTTAATATAAAAATATCAAATAAAAATTTATATATGTATATATCAGATGTACATTACAAAATTAGGGTGAGTAAATTTGTTGGGTATTTTACAAAAGTCAGAAATATCTGCTATTGTGTAGTATTTTTCCTTTTAGTATTAAAAAAAGGAATAAAATTATGAAAGTGTATTTCTGTATTTAATATACTTAAAACGTTCTTTGAAATAGTTTAAATTCATTTATACAGAGCGGAAAAAATATGGAAACGATTTCACAACAACCTAATTTTTTCCATAGATAATTTTATAATTTATTATTTTTAGTAATTTTTCCCATAAAGAAGCCTATAAATTTTTTATAACCTTTTGAAGTCTGGTTTGTGACAATTAGTTTCTCTGGAATAGATCTTTCATTTGATACCAAACTCGACCTATGATTACGTTGCAGATTTTCGCTCAACCCCTCGTGGGCCGTCCCTCTGAAAAGATTAAATGTCGCTAATGGTGTCAAAAAATAAGTTATTTGTAACCATGATCATATAAAAGATTTCACTTTTACAAGTGAATTCATACAAAAGTTGTGAAAGCGTATCTATATTTATTCCCACCCTGTATATTAATTGACAAACTGAATATTAATATACAAACTGTATATTAATATTTTTAATATACAGATAGAATAAATGTTTATTATTTTTTTAGGAAGTATGCAAGATATTAAATAAAAAATTGAGAAATGGACTCCTCTAGCTAATTTTTGCTCATTTATGACTCCAAAAAATATAAGAGGCTGAAAAGAGATCTAATTAAAATTATGTTATTTAGATTACGCGTGAGCGTTATAGGTAAGGTTTGATTGGTAACTTCCCTTTTCAATAGACATAATGTAGCCCAAAATACAGTGAAATGTCAAGTCCATGTTACGTGCGCAAGATGTATGTAATCTTTTACAATGTTTTTAGTCGTATGTATATTTTGATTGTTTGAAAATTAAAAACTCATGAATCTAAAGCATGTGGTATTACATATTGAGTGTTTTTACTTTATTGGAACAGTAATTAATGAGCTTTCAAACCTATTATTATGGATTGATCAACCAGTAAATTGTATTGTAAATCTCTTTTTTGCTGATTTTTTAAGGTTCTCGTACTTAACTCTTAATACTTTTAAATCACGATAAATCAGTCCACTTTTCACATTAAATTCTTTTTAAATTTCCAACCATGTTCCGTTTTTTCTTTGTGCAATATGGAATCAGTCTTTTTGCACTCTAATATATGTTTGTTTTTCTGAACTAAATCCAATAAAATCTTTACTTCGGATTCATAAAATTGTTGCCTCTTCTTTTGTCATCCGTAATTCGTTTTTCCATATAAATCAATAAGATTCAGTATAAGTGAGTGTTAGGCTATAAACTTCAACTATTAAAACCAAGTAATAGTTGTTTGAAAACAGAGATCAATCGCATTTTGAAGGGAAACAACAGGAAACAGTATTGCCAACCATATAATTTTAATTGCATTGGAAATTACGTTTTGCAAATCAAATTTGGTTTAAACTTTTAGTTTATCTTAAACTAGATTATTTTTAAACTGGTTCAAGGTAATTTGGTGTAAATGGGCATTAATAGTGGCTTACACGTTGGAAAACAGTGTCTAATAATACATGTGGGTAACTATATAGAGGAAACAAATGTATGTGCTAAAAAATAAATTGCCCTAAGATGTTTTAGTTTTGTAAGATACTCCACAATGTTTACGGTGTAACAAATATTTATTATTCTGTATGATCCATATGAAATAGATAACAGGTGTATTTATTTTTGTG
Organism: Stictocephala bisonia; assembly: GCA_035578905.1. Taxonomy (NCBI): domain Eukaryota; kingdom Metazoa; phylum Arthropoda; class Insecta; order Hemiptera; family Membracidae; genus Stictocephala; species Stictocephala bisonia. The sequence continues at coordinate 26,196 of JAQJVL010001737.1, read as the reverse complement.
CTATAAAAACATAACAATAATAATTTGTTATTATTGTTGTCAATTTTAATTTATAAAATCATTAATAATTATATTAAAATATTATTATTGCGATTTAATGTAATGAAAATTTAAAGAATATTTTGATATTAAAATAAACAAGTAAGATAGTTCTCAAAATATTTATGAGTCAGCAAAAATGTATGCTTTTGATCTGACATTGATTATTTAAATATGTTTTAAAAGTAAAACTTGGTCGTGATTGTATGTTTGTGTGTGTGTTTGTGTGTGTGTGTGCGTGCGTGCGTGCGTGCGTGTGTGTGTGTGTGTGTGTGTGTGTGTGTGTGTGTGTGTGTGTGTGTGTATGTGTGTGTGTGTGTGTGTGTGTGTGTGTGTGTGTGTGTGTGTGTGTGTGTGTGTGTGTGTGTGTGTGTGTGTGTGTGTGTGTGTGTGTGTGTGTGTGTGTGTGTGTGTGTGTGTGTGTGTGTATGTGTGTGTGTGTGTGTGTGTGTGTGTGTGTGTGTGTGTGTGTGTGTGTGTGTGTGTGTGTGTGTGTGTGTGTGTGTGTGTGTGTGTGTGTGTGTGTGTGTGTGTGTGTGTGTGTGTGTGAGTGAGCGCGCGCGCGCGGGTACATGCATGAACGTTCGTGCATGCTCGTGTTATCAATAAATATACGTTTAACATTTACAATAAATCCAATTAAATATCTTAAGGAGATTTTCAACGCTAACTACCAATTTACTAAGTTGGTAACTAGTTACTAAGTGCATAACTAGAAAGCCTCTTACAAATATAACGTGAGTTAAAATATAGATGAGTTTTAAAATATTGTACTTGCCACATACAAGGGAATAATTGAATAAGTACATTTCAGGTGTTCCTGGGGAGAGAGGGAGGGCCCTTGTACATTGCGTATATTGTAGGAGTGATGTTCCACCCTTAAAGGTCATCTAAATACGTCATAAGTAGCCAATCTATGTTCCAGGGGGGAGTCCTAGTACGTTGTGCATATTGTAAGTGCGATGTTCCACCCTCCAAGGTCTAAGTAGTCAGAAGTAGCCAACCTATGTTCCAGGGGGGGTCCTAGTACATTGTGCATATTGTAAGTGCGATGTTCCACCCTCCAAGGTCTAAGTAGTCAGAAGTAGCCAACCTATGTTCCAGGGGGAGTCCTAGTACATTGTGCATATTGTAAGTGCGATGTTCCACCCTCCAAGGTCTAAGTAGTCAGAAGTAGCCAACCTATGTTCCAGGGGGGATTCCTAGTACATTGTGCATATTGTAGGAGCGATGTTCCACCCTTCAAGGTCTAAGTAGTCAGAAGTAGCCAACCTATGTTCCAGGGGGAGTCCTAGTACATTGTGCATATTGTAAGTGCGATGTTCCACCCTCCAAGAGTAGAAGGGGCCCCCCTTGTGGCCAGCTCTCTGATTGGTCCATTTTTTGATGACGTCATCCAAGATGGCGGCGTCCATGTTTCCTGCCAAATTTCCTAACCTCACTTTTCCTAACCTCACTCTTCCCGCCAAAAATCTCTTAATATTGAATATATCTATATATCACTTATCTAAAAGGATATTAAATAAAAATATTGAATATATCTATATATCACTTATCTAAAAGGATATTAAATAAAACACGCTCTCTGGTAATCATTTTCTGCATTTAAAAAAAAAAAACTACTCACAGAAATATGTTTAGTCACCCAACTATTGGTGTCCTGCATATTGGACAGCGAAACAGCCTTGAGGCACAGTATCGGCATAGAATATGTCCACATGAGATGAATGCAACGGCGGGCAGTCTTGAAAAGCATACCCAGCATTGGACCCGCTGGGGACCGATGGACTCATCGACCTCTTCAACGTCTGGACGGGGGGTCAGCCCTCTCCATCATCTCGCCCACGTGGACCAAGAGGCTCTCCAGGGTGTTCCTCATAAAGTGCCATATTGAGGGTGCCAGATCGAAGGCGTCGGACTCGGCAGTGTCCTCTAGGAGGTGATTTGAAACCCACAGCAACTCCCTGAGGTCCCTCCGGGCATGAAGGACCGCCTGCAGCGGACTCTTCCGAACCTCCATTCTCGCACCCGCAATGTTGCTAAACAGTAAAACAAAATATGAATTGATCCCACTCTATTAGTAACAGTAGTAGTAGTAGTAAAGAAACATTAATATGTTACCTCCAGAAATCTGTTGAGCATTGTACTCTCGCAACCGGCTGCTTGCCTGCCTCCTGCTGACATGACAGACACCTGGCTGCACGAGGGCGTGATCTCAATCGCGTTTTGTACCTACAATTAAATATCGTCACAGTGAGGGGTCCAACAATTAAATTACGGTATACCAAATAACATTGATTTAAACTTACATTATTGGTACTGCTAGTCAGTATTGAGGGACTTTCTGGCTGTTCAGGAGCGTTTGAGGTCGACACAGTCACTATCAGGACCTCGGTATCCTGTCAAACACGATACCCTGTAAGTACTTGAACAGATAATATTACGAGGTTAATTAAATAAATAAGGTATACACACCTCTGTAATTGGTTGGACTCTGGAAGTGGAGGACCCAGTGGAAGTCCCAGCGGTCACCTCTACCCTCGCCTACAGATAATAATTATTATAATACCAATCATGGAAAATCCCCCTAATAATGATAATAATAATAACAATATGGTACCTACCTGAGTGTTTGTGAGATTAAGGGGAATGCAGACGCTATGGGGTCTACGCCTCGCCGCCACCTCGTATCTGAAATAAATACGATCGCGATCACCCTCACGTTCATTCACACTAGTCCCTAACTTATACAAAAATATATTTAAAAAAAAGAAGCTATTTACCTCGCTCTCCTGGGTGTGTAGTAGTAGTAGTGGTGGTGGTGGTGGGTGGTAGTAGAGGTGTGGTAGTAGCGTAGTGGATGGGGGTTGAGGTGGAGATCCAAGCACGATGACACAAACAACAGTAACTAGACATGTTACTGAAAAACCGTATCCTTGCCAACAACTGCAAATTCACGCCGAAACAGTCGTATTTATACGGCAGGGTGAGGAGCGGCGCCCCCTACCTTGCGCATGAGCAGAACGCAGGGGGAAGATCAGGTTTCCATAATCACCCAAGAGGTACCGATCTCAGCTCGTTTTTTTATTATAGTGAGTATCCCCAGGAGGCCTAGTCTCACTATTGTTTATTGTAACTTGCCCCAACCATCGCAAGTTACGGTGGTAGCCACTCCATAACAAATTTGCTACCTCCCAGTATTATTTTTATACTTTTTTTTGGGTCCCTCTGTAAGTAAAGACATCACTTTACTCAGTGAAGCTTTTCAATGTGACGAACAAACTTACAAAGGGTTTTTTCTAACCCAATGTAGACCGTACAGAAACACTTTACTTGGAGAAGCCATTTCAATGTATTCCATCACCTAAAAGGGGTTTAAAATTTTTTTATTTTTTTTTTTTTTTCTTTTATTTGTAACCCCAGCACGTTTTAAGGGGGGGCCCTGGGACTTACGGGGGTTTAAAGGCCCCCCAAAAAGACCTTTGGGGGTTTTTAAAATCTGTTATAACCCTTTAAAGGCCCGGGGGAAATTTTGGGAGGTTAGGCCTGCCAAAAGAGCCTCGGGAGGTTGGGCCCCGGCCCTCCCTGGATTTAAAGGGGTTTAGCCCTGCCAGGGACGGGTGGGGAAATTTTTCCCCCGGGTTTTTTTTTTTTGTCCTGGACTTACGGAGATTGGGCCCCACCCAAAGAACAAAACAAAAACAAAAAACCAAAACCCCCAACAAAATACCAAAACGCACCGGGGATCCTTATTCAGCTACTGCAAATCTTTTTATAAACAGCTAAAAAATTTGGGAAAACTTACATTTGATAAAATTTATAAAAATTCCCCCCAATTTTTCCTTGTCGGGGCAAAATCGTGTATAAACATTCAGAAGTATTTGGGGGTTTTTTTGCTCCCCAAGGAACCAGACACCCCGGAACCAAGGAGACATTTTCTTAAAAAATTCCCTTCATTGATTGTCATTCTTTTTATAATATAACCCCAAATTTGGGACTCTTTGTTAAAAGGGATTTTTTAAAAAGGTAAATTTGAAAAAATCGTATTTTTAAAGAAGCTCGCCCCCAGTTAAAGGGAAACGGCCCAAAACCGCATGATGAAAGGTTCGTCAATACTCCCTTGGGTTTGAGAAATAATTGTCCAAACTTTTCTCCTGACGCTAGAAAAAATTATGATTTCTTTTTTCATTTTGCACAGTTTTTTAAAATCCCCCCGAGGGGGGCGTTTCTCAAGGCCCCACTTTCCCTAAACGTTTTTGCTGTGACAAATATACAAACTATTTACAATAGGTTGGGTTTTTACAAACCCTCCGGGTAATTCCCTCACATCCGGATGAAATTCCCGAAAAAAGGGCCCTGCCTTCTCCAAAATTATTATAGGCGTGGAGAAGGGGTTTAAACAAAGCTAAAGGTACCCCTTCATCGTACGCCATACCCCCCCCCCCCTTTTCCCTTTAAATTTTTGGGTGAAAACTGCGGAGGGCCATCGATTCGATCCCCCCCCGTTTTATCTTTAAAGAAGGGTTTTACTGAAAGGGTGGAAAAAAATATAAGGTGAATACGAGTTAAACGAAAGAAAATTTTCCTTTAAAAAAAAACCCTATTGGTTTTTGGTCTTTAAACGCCTGGAATTAAAACTACAGCCCATTAGGCCCCGTTTTGTAGTTTTTTCCACCTCGCCCAAACATTTTCGATCTGCCTTTTGGGGGTCCCAAGGGGGTTGTATGTTCTTCACCGGGGATCAGACTTTTAAATGTACTGTTGTATAAAAATTCGTTTTTAAATAATCCTGTAGCCCCCTGTACACCATGGGGGGGTTGTTGATAAACCGATGCCATTCTTTTTGAATTTAGCCCCCAGAGTTTTTTTGTTTCTTCACAAAAAGAAACACGTGAGTTTTCCCCAAAAATACTTTGGGAACCTTTACACTTTTGACCACTATCGGCACAAAAGGGAAAATGTAGTTTTATTTTCGGGCGCTACGGGTTATCTCTTTTAAATTTTACGCAAATGATTGAAAATATCATACAACCCCCCTTAAAATTTACAATCGACCCTTAAAAAAAAACCCCGAGACTAATATCCCTCTCTTTAAAAATTTTCCCCTAAAATAACCGATTTTTTAAGCCCTTCATCCAAAAAAAGTAACATTTTTAAAATTTTCACCGGTAAAACCAGATCCAGAGATTCTGTAACAAAGTGGGGGAGTGCTTCTTAAACCTGCCCGGCTCCATTATCTAAAACTAATTAAATCTTTATTTTCAATTTCGTTTTTTTAAAATTTTTAACCCCCACCCTTTTTAAATTTTTAAAATTTTTTTCCCCATACCCCCCTTCCCCCTCATCAAATTTTAAAGATTCTGATGTTTTTTCCCAAAATTAGGCGAATATAACCCAAAGTGTTTAAATTTTTTTCCCAGCGCTTTTTTAGCTTACAGGTCGCTATATAGCTTCAATGTGTTGGTGTTAGTCAAATCCAATAGTGTTTAAAAAAACGAAAACGACTGAAAAAACCCTTTTTTCAAATATTCATCCTATTTACGCTCTGTTTGACATTGGGAAAAAAAACCATAACCCTAGAAATCCCCCTCTATCGTTTTTGGGATAATCAATCGTTCTGGAGTACCTGTCACTGAAACAGAAACAAACTTTTTCCCCCGTTCTTGTAGAACTTTAGGAAAAGGTCGCACCCATCACTACTAAAACCCCCTCAGTAGGATGGGGAAATTTTTTAAAACACGATAAACACTTGACTCATCTTGTGAGGGTTTTACCCCTTCGTGTCTCAACGGAAATGAGTACGGGGTTGCGAGAATCGGTATGTATAATGGGAGTATTACATCATCCTCTTTACAAAACCCGGAAAGCAAGGTGTAAATAAAATGTGAATCATGAGGATGAGGCAAAAAGGCAGGGGTTTCTTATCGGGGATTTTTTTAAAAGTCTCAAATTAAAAGTCTGATATCGAGGGGTTCCTGTTTTTATTGTATCGTTTTTGTTTCAAAACAATCAATGACGAAAAAGAGGTTTTTTTTATTTTTAAAATTTCCCCAAGTCCACAATAGGATACGAACTATGCCCATAGAAAGGAGCTCGGAACCTCGAAAAAACATTTCGTAAAATTTTGACTGATAAACCATGTATATTATCGAAAGGGAAAATTATTGCGAGTTAAGATAAAAATTTGACGTTCTGCAAAGAGCGCCGTCAAAAAAAAACTTTCCCTTTTTTTAATCTGATTTTTTCCCCTGTGGGTTTGAAAAGCTAGAATTAGGGTATCAGGGTTTTTCCAATAAATAATTGTTTTCACACCCCCAACGTGACGGTCGGGTCGTGGTAATTTTTGGAAAACTCGTTGCATTTCCCGGGGATCAAAACGGTACGTGAACCGTCGAATCTTTCTCAACCATTTTGTAAAGTTTGGGGACGATACTCTTTCCGAAACCGTGATGTGGGGGCCCCTCCAGTAGACGTTGTTTATTTTTGGGACTGCAGCTGTCTGCATCCTTACAAATGACACTTTGGGTTTGTCTGAAAAGTCGCTCTCAGGAGAATAAGCTCCTGTTTTACATTAAACTAAAATTTTTCCCTATAACCCTTCGGCGTACCCCATGACAATCGCAATGGAATTGAACGGGAAAAAGGAGGTGGCCCTTTTTAAATTTTTACCGGGCCCCCGAACCAGCACGTTTTTTCCAAATTCTACGTTTCCCCCGTTTTAGGAAAAAATTTGGTTTTTTTTAAATTGTCCCTCGTGACCCCAAAAGGGTTTTTGCCCGGCCCAATCTCAATACCCCCAATCTAAATAACAAAATATCGTCAATTAAAATGCTTTTGCATTGTTTCCCAAGGACACGCCCGCCGGCGATCCGTCGCCTTTTACCGGGAAAAAAGTCCCCAGTAACATGTAAAGTGCTTTAAAAGGGTTTGGCGGGAAAATTTATATCCTTTTTGATTTATAGGTACCTGATTTCGTCTTTATTGTTAAAGGGGGTTTGAAGGTAAGGGGTTTTGTGAGAATAAAATTTCCCATACCAGTAAAAAAATGTACTTTTAAAATTACGGGGGTTTCTATGTCCAACATTTTGGGATAACTTTGAACCCCAAAGATCTCAGTAATTTTAAACGTTTGGAGATTTTAAAACCTTCTGAGCGCTTAGACTTCTGACAGGGTTCTTTTAAACTCGCCCCTCAATAAAAAACAAACCCCATTGCTTTTCTTGATGTTTTGACGCACAGACAAAACCTCGTTTCCAAAGTTTATCAAATCACCGTCTTGATTTTTAAAAAACGACAGGGGTTTAATATTTTCACCTTTTGAGTGTTTACAGGTAAATTAAATCACGTGCGAGGTGTATGTATATCTTAAATCCGGGGTGCGTTTTAATTATTCCCCTCGTGTATCGTATGCCCCTCGAATCCGTTGTCTTTGGACCCCCCGTACAATATTACACTCAACTCTGACGGTGTTTATTTTAAATTTAAATATCAAAGGGGTTTCTATCGAACAAAGTTTTTTTCACCCCTCTTTCAAAAACCTTTTTGGACTAAACCCAAGTATGTACCGACCTTTTCCCCAAAAATAAAAAAAAAAACCGGAAATAAACTGTTTGACTGCAAGAATTTTCAGATTGTAGAGCCCTGTTATTGGGCTTTGAGGGGAAAAATCTACAGCCCTTGGGCCCCAATTTTATTTAAAAAAATAAAGGGATTCAATCGGTTTTTTTTCGTAGGGATCCCCCGGGAATATTTAATTACCTTCTTTCCGTAGTGGAAACTTGTTTTTTAAAACACCCTTTAAATGTTGGGTATCTTTTTGGGAAGGTTGTAAAAACCGACAACCCAAATTTTCCCCATTTCCTCGACTTTTTTAAAAAGGCGGGGGAAACACGTCAAAAACGGGGGGACAGAACCACGGCCGCAAAGACAAAAATGTCGCCCAGAGAAACTTCAACCCAAATTTGCCCCGCAAACGACTGAGTAAAAAGTCTGTTTTCTATTTTTAATTTTTACCCCAATCCGATACCTGGACCAAAGTTTTTTTATAAACCCTCTCCCGGAGGACGAAGATTTTCCGGAAACTGTAAAAGTAGTATACTCTGTTTCCTAGTTTTTGTAGGCAACCCAGTGTGCCCCCGTACCACTTTTTTGAATCTGGGTTTAAAACAATAGCCGATTTTTTTTTTCCATGACCTTGAAGGTAGCCCGCCCCTCAAATAAACACCTCTGAAAAAATGGAATATTTAAAACCTTGGCGTAATTGAAGAAGGTCTTTAATTCTTTTAAAGGTTTTTGGGTTTATGACTTTTTTTTTTTATCGCAACTCCTTTTTTTTTCTTTTTCCCCTGCTCCTGCTTTTTTGGTACCTGACCCGGGGTATGGCCCTTAAAATAAAGCCCTTTTCCACGCGGGTTTCGTTTTACGTTTTTTTTTTACTTTTGACCACCCCAAAAACCCCCACTCCTCTTTTTCCACCTCCACCCAGTTTTGTTTTGGCCTTCATCGCTGTTGTTAAGCCCAAGCTGGGGCCTTTCTCCCCAACAAATGAATAGATGCTTTTACTCTTTTCCAAGCTCTTTCAGCCAACTTTTTTAAAGCACGCGTTCTTTTTCCCGTATTATCTTTGGTACTTTGAGTGGGCAATATCTGGGCCCCTTAAGGCCTCGTCTAGGGGGTTTATACCAGGATCCCCCCCAGCTAGCTATTCTTAAACCGGGTTCCTGGACCACAGTTTTCTATATCCACCCAGGGGGGGTTTTGAAGTTCCCAAGGTAGAAAATTCTATACCTTTGTTCAACACTGTACTTGCGGCGTCCCCAAACCCTTTTCCAATAATGTCACCAACGAGCCCCGTCCCTTTGACGGTTTTCTTAAAAAACTGGCTGGTTTAACGGATCGCATTTTGTTTTTTATAAAACCGTTAGTTATCTACTGATTCGCCCCCAAAGACCTGCCCCATTTTATATGGGTTTCAGCAGTCTTTTGTTCGTCTTTGACACCCCTACCCTTACACCGTAAAAAGGGGAAAAAAAAGTAGTCGTCCGAATCTTTTTAAAATGTTTTTTAAAAGGTTTTTAAAATTGTTTTTAAATTTAAACCAGTGACCTAAGATCAAAAACGAGTTTCCCGCTGCCGTTTTTTTCCATCTTTGCCCCAGTATTTAAAAAAGATACAGCCATCTTTCGGGTTAAATAGGACTTTAATATTAAACACTCGCACGTTTTTAAAAAATTTGTACCCCCCTTCACTTTTCTTTGGGGCAGTTTATTTTTTTAAAAACTTTTTCGTACTACCCCACCATCTTTTCAAGGGGTTCCCCCCACGTTAACCAATTTTTTTCCTGCCAAAAATCCCCAAAAACAAACCGCTTTTGGAAGGTGTTGCTCGTCTACATATTTTTTATTCGCGGCATCTTCTCATCATTGGGATCCTTTACGTGGGGTTATCCGCTTGTTTCTAGAAAGAATTTTTTTTCCTTTTCATACAAGATACCTTTTCCCGTACAATCTTCAAATTAAATCCCATCATTTCTCCTTAAGGGGATCGGAAAGGGATTTTCTATTTTTTTTTTTGCACGGAGTAACTGTTTTTTCAATTTTAAACCGGTGTGTAGGCCCTCAAAGGTATTTTCTCGAAACCCAAACGTCACTCCCCTCTCCCGGGTTTCGGCTACGTTAACAAAACCGTTTATTAGTGATATGAAAACCCATTGGAGGGTTAGTTTTAAAACCATGCCCGGGAAAGGACCTGTGCGGTTTCCCCTTTTAGACAGCTGAGAGTTAGCCCAAAAACTTGTCAACACTCATTGAAATAAATGAGGGGTGGTGAGCGAAATAAATTTTTCTTTAAATACTTTTGCCCCAACCCAATGTAGTTATCCTTAGTCCTGGTAATGTCTGCTAGAGCCATTGTTGACCCCCTTTGTCGAGTGCGCCGCTTTTAAATCCAGTAAAACAGTGAGCGGAAAATCTTTTTAATTTTTTTCCTTTTTTGCATTTTTAAAATTCGTCTAAAATTTAAATTTTTTGTAGACCCTTGTATCTTTTTATACTCTACCCGACTGAGAGCACGTCCAAATTGTTACATTCTTTTTCATCAATGATCAAAAATCCCCGATTTTCCCAAACCCCTTTTTTAAAATCCCCACTTCACGCAGCTTATTCCCAATTTTTTAAAAATCTCTTTTTATGGCTTTAAATTACCGGCTTTTTCCGAAGACACAAGAAAACTTTTAAACGAGCACAAAACCCTCGTTTGGATCGCCCCAGTCCCGGAAGGTCGGATGAAGTCGTTAGGTCTTTTTAGACACCACCCTTTTTAACCGTTATACAGTGTTTTTGGGGAAAAGATCGGAAAATCCGGCCTTGAAACTTGATTGATTTTGAGGGTCTTTTTATGTGCCCATTCCTACTGAAACCCTTTTTTTATGAGCGTTATTTTTTAAGAGTATGTCTTTGTAGAGGGTTTAAAAATCGTGGTCAGAGTACAAAATCGCTATTTGGGGGGTCTTTTAAAAACAGTTAGTTCGTACGCCCTTTCGGTCCCTTTGTAAAACGTGTTTCCCTTTTAAAGTAGGCTACCCGTCATCTTAAAAACTGTATGGGTTGTCACCTACCATCATCTATCCCCCCCACCCTAGGCCCTTTATATATTGCCCAATCTTGTTTTTCCCTCCCCAAAATCGCCTTTAATAATTTTTGCATAAACTTTTTTGCCAATGGGGCGTAAAGTTTTCATTTATCCACTGTGAGGGCTTCCTGCAAAACCCGGACGGTGATTTTTGTATTCACTGACTTTTTGGCGTATCATCCCCCAAATACCTCTTTTTCCCTTCAAGCGAATTGACACTTTTTAGGTAAAGATGGCCAATTTTGGCCCTGAATAGTCTTCTTCTTCTTTTTTTGGCTCCTCTTTAGGTTAAAATTGGGTTCCAAGATTTGTTTTTGAAGCTGGATATAAATTGGGGTTTATACTTTTTTTTTTTCCAAAATTTTTTCATTATTTTACTGACCCTTTTTTGAACCGTTTTAAACTTTCTCTTGATAGCATCCCTCGGGACGGGGGCAACACTGAGAGTCACTCCTTACTGTTTCGTTTCATTTTTGATACTGGAAAGGTTTCTTTTTCAAATTCCCGGGGTTTAATACCTGTTTTAGGGTAGTTCAAACCTGTTGAAAAATAAACGCACTCTTTTTGTGTCTTCTAACGAAACCTTAAAAACATCAATGATTTGAAACTCATTACCGAGTCCCTTGAAAATTCCCACGTGCGAGATCAGAAACTGGAATGAGCACCCTTTTGTTTATGTCCTTGAATTATAGGTTTTTTTTGACCCACTCCCCCATTCGGGTATTCGGCTATGGTGTAGAAATGTTAAAAATTTTAATTTTCCCTAAAAGAACGCAATTTCTTTAGAGGTCCCCCTTCTATTTAGTTGTGTACTATATAGAAAAATTTAAAAACCAAAAATGTCCAGATTAGCTGAAAGTAAACTCTCTCCATTTTTTTTAGCAATTCACGATCCGATACTGTTTATCTCCTCTGTTTAAACGAAATACCGAACGTTTTAACAATGTAGGGGAACGGGAGGTAGTGCAGCTTTAAAAAAATCTAAAAGTAAATAATCCTTGGGGTAAATTATTCACTGTGGGGAAAGGTTTACCCTTTGGGCCCCGTAGGTATGGTGGGAGGCTGCGGTGCAAAAGCTACGTTTTTAAGGACGTAAATGTGACACTTTGATCGTAACGCCCCTTTTTGTTTAAAAAACTTTCAACGGAGACCCTTTTGGTATTCTTCTTTTTTGTTAAACACTAAAAAATCTACTGACCTTGGGGCTTTACACCCATACTCCAGCATTTTTAAATAAAACTGTGGGGGTTTGTTTAAAATTCCGGACCATTTTCAAGAGGGCGAACCAAAAAAATGTCCCGGGAACGGTCCCGAACCTTGACAGGAAAATTTTGGGGGGGTTTTCTTACCGTGCCCGTTCAAAATCTTTTTGATAGATAACAGCTGTAAATTAGCTCTTGTTCCTCCGGGTTTTTGTAAAAAAAACTTAACCAAAAAAAAGGGGGCCCCGATTATAGAACCGTTCGTAGAGGAAATCATTTAAATGGACTACAGCCCCGGGTTTTTTAGGTTTCCCACTTTAAATTTTTGTCTCCAACATCTGTTTGAAAATTTAAATTTTTTTCCTTTCTGCAATAGTTTCCGCGAATTTGTCCTTCTCTTTGTAAAGGGAAAGCGGGAAAGGTTCGGGCTTGATGCGGGGTCTTTTTTCCCTACCCGAAGGGTTTTTAAACTCTTTCCCAAAATCATTTTTAAAACGTAGATGGGGCACCATTAAAATCCTGAACGAAAAATGTCCAATCCCGATCGGAAATCCCCTTATCTAGGTCTCGTTTTTTATCAACCCCCTACAAAAAACCCGTCTGTCCCTTTTTTCCAGATCTCACTGCACAAACCCTTAAAATTTTCAAATTTTTTATCCGTATTTTTCATGGGCCCTTGTACGGGAAGACGAAGATTATTTTCATCCTGCTTTAATAAAAAATAAAAAATTTTCTTTTTCTCTGATTAGCTGTTTAGGGATACGACTGTATGTCTGGGCCCAAAAAAAAAAGTGTTTTTACCTTTGTGGCTACCCATTTTTAAAGTAGTTGCGAATGTTATCGGTTTTTTTACACGCTATAAACGTTCCCCAAAAATTCACTATAGGTTTTGGTTTTGCAGCGCCGGGGGTATTTCCAAAGGGGGTTGTCGTCATAAAAACAAATTTTCCAAAACTCTTAGGTAAAACCTTTTTCAGAAACTGGTATTTTTTGGGTTTGGTTTCAAGGGAAAAAGGGGAATATTTTAAATGTTTTTTAAAAACCAAACCCCTGTATCAAACATAGAAATTTAAAAAGAAAAAGTTTTGTTTTTCCCGAAACCGATGGTCCTACAATTGGGGTCTTACATTGCCCGGTAAGAGAGATCCCTGATTTCGAGGATGTACCCCACCCCCTCCGAGTATTCGTCAAAGTTTTTAATTGGTAGTTTAGTCTGTTGACTCACAAAGCGCATCGGGGCAAAAATACTGAAGGATTGCTCTCTGTGTGGGGTTTTTAAAAAGCATCGGCCCCCAGCTGTAAGAACCCCGTGCGGGGGGTCCCCTTTGAGCGTTTTTTAAAAAAAAAAATTTTTCTTTCTTATTCCCCCCCACGTGTCACTGTCTTTACTGTACCCTTTCCATCTAACGAGCACTTTTTTTCCCTTTGTCTTTAACACTTTTTCACTAGATAAACGTCACCCGTTTTAGACTGGTCAAATCTTGATCGAAAAAAACCCCCCTTTTAAGACTTCCCCGTTAACATCCTGAATTATAAGTTATCGGATTGGTCCCGGTTTTTTCAGCGTTACAAAATTGAAAACCCTTTGTTAATCCCAAATTTTGGGAAATACCCCTTTTTGAATACCTGGGTTTGTTTTTTACTGTTTCACTTTATCGCCCCCCGTTGAACTTTGGTTTTAGGGGGTTTTTAATTTACCCCCATACTTCAGTAAAGGATTTTAACCCTGTTTTTGCTTGACATCTTTTTTTTTCATTAAACCCATTGTTCTGTGTAAGGAATTATTATATTTCCCGTACAAAATTTTTGGTAAAAGTTTTTGCCACTCGTAGGTTTCCTATTTGCCGTAATTTACGCCACATTAAAGTTCTTTCAGAGTTCTGTTTAACCTTTTTGACAAAACTAGCTTTTTAAAACAGAGGGGTCTGTATTTATTGATTTTGTATTTTTCCATAAGTTTTTTTCCCAAAAGAGAAATTTAACCATTCCCTTTCCTTGGTCGGTCCCGAAAATTTTTCATTTTTTGTTTTTTTTAAGATCGGTTTTAAAAGCCTTGGCCACTTCTACCCCGCCCTTTTTAAAATTTTTTTTCGGGGTTGCAAATGCTAATTTACTGAAACAGTTTATCATTGTAAGAATGTTTTTATACCCTTTTTTAGATTTGCGTAAGGAATCATTTCTACCCAATTTCCCCTTGATACGATCGTAAAGACCCTTTAAATGGGTTTCTTTACGTCTTGGGTATTTTTTTGCCTAGCAGGTTTTTTTGTAGCTCTGCTGCTATAAACTTCTCTTGGGGTTCATGATTAAGAAATGACAAATGTTTTTTAAAAATTTGATCCCTTTTTTAAATTGTTTATTAAATTTTTACGCCCCTCCACCGCTGTAGAAAGTGGTGGTCTTCCGAAAAGAAAGCTAGTTACCAAAATCCTAAAAAATTTAAAAAAAAATTTAAAAAAAAAATTACTAGAAAAAAAAGGGTTTTCCTTTTTGAGACATTTACAGTCTTACCAAAAAAGCCAAAAATAAACTTGGGGGAAACATTTCTTTCTTGCATTTTTGAAATTTTGGGAATTTTGCAGGGTTTTTCCTTCCCCGGTTTTATATTGCTTTTGATGAATTCTTAAGATAAAAATTGGAAAAATTGGGAAATTTAAGTTTTAAAAATTTTTTTTTTTTGCAAAGGGAAAAAAAATTTTTTTTTTTCCCCAAAAAATTGGGCCATGTTTAAAAACCCGCGTTATAAAAACCCCTCGATGTGCGTTTCCACAAGAACCTCCAATATGGGTTTGGAAATTTGTTCCCTTTTTGTACTTTAACCAAATTTTCCCCTTTCCCTGTTGGTGTGAAGGCAGCATGCCTTTGAGAATTATGGGGTATAGAGAGGAAGGGTTGACGTTTCGAAGGGCCCTGTCTGGAATGAACCCCAAATGCAGCCCCCCTCCACCATTTTATTTTTAAAAAATATTTTTAGCTTTTTTTTAATTCTACGCCCTCCAACCCCCTGTGAAAGTGGTGGCCTTCCGAAAAAATCATACTAGTTGCCACCCCCTCCCAAAAAATTTAAAAAAAACTCAAAATTTAAAAAAAGGGGTGACAGAGTGTCCCAAATTTTGAATAAAAAAATTTTCAATTTTTCCAACGCTGCAATAAGGATCCTCCAGGAACCCTTTTCCCCTTTTTGATTCTTAGATTTGCGTAGCAGTACACGTTTTTTTGCCGATTTAAAAACAACCCGTAAAGAAGGTTGGGGGGGATATAAGGAGGGTTTTTCGGGGATTGGGGACATTGGAATTGGGGCTGGAGCTTCAACCCCAAATTTTATTTCTTTAATGAACGGAAGTTTTGGTTTTTTTAAAAACCGACTAAATGTATTTCCCGGGAAAAAAGCCGGTAACATTGAAAAAAAGCAGTTTTTTTTGCGTATATGTGATAAAACCCTTTTTTTTCTTTCGGCAATTTTCTTTGTGGCAGAAAATAATTTCAAAAAATAAGAGGCGAAAAGGGAAAGGGGGGGGAAAAAAGTGATTGTAAGTTTACAATATAATCGTAGTCTTTTGCACAAAAATTTTTACACAAAATTTTGGGCGGAGCCGGGGAAGGAGGGTGGAAAAATAGTTATTTGGGGAGGGCTGATTCATGGTCCCTGTCTGGTTCCCAACTCAGGGTGATCGCGCATGTCAACCCCGCATTGAACCCCCTCCCCGAGAAAAGAAATGACAGCTTCGGTACCACATTCGCCTTTTTGGTTTGGGTTTTTTTTCCCCCCAAGGAAACCCCCTTTTTTACATCAAATGCACGTTCTTAAAAAACGAGGGCCCCGGGCTGCGACTTTAAAGGGCTTACAGGACCCTTTAACCCCGCCCCAAGCTGCAGGACTGTTCAGGGCCCTACGCCCTTTTTAGGCTGCCCCTTTGGGGGAACCGCCCGGGGTTTTTTATTTTAATTTGGGCCGCCCTACCCTCGATAGTCCCAACTTAACCTATATTTTACAGTCACATTTCGAAATGCTGTCGTTCCATCCCCCCGCAAGTGACCCGCCCAAAAATTACCACACAAAAGGAGATTAGTCTGCGTAACACCTGCCCAGTTATCTCCCTTTTATAAAATTTAAAACAATTTTCCCCATGCTTTCCCTTTTAGCTGATTCCAAAAATCAATTTCACAAACCCCTTTTCCCCCGGTAGTAAGAGGGGAAAGAAAGTTTTAATTTCCCAAAAAGGGTTTGGGCCCTTTTGGTGTTCTTAAAAGATCACGGAATAAAAGCTCGGGGGGTTGTTGGTGAAACCTTTGGAAAAAAGGGCGCCCCGTTATTTTATAAGTTTTCACAAAGTCGATAAGCCAAAATGTGGTATTTAAAGGGTTGGGGGGATGGACGCCCAAAAAGTAGTTAAGTCGAGACTCCCCACCCCCCACGTTTTCACCAAAACCCCAAAAATCGCTCGCGCACGTGTGCGGTCACCGTAAATTTCCGTCAGTCGCTACGGGCCTTCCCCGCCAAGATCGGGATCGGTGCGTCTACGTCATTATTCTCACCCAGGCCGGGCTTTGGTCATTTGAGAGGAAGAGGAGGAAAGACCAGTCCTTTTCATCCTCCTCGTCAAGATCGTCGACGGGGCTGGAGGGGGACCGGGGGGGCCCCTGGCGGCTGGAACGGCTGGGGGGAAATTACTCCGAGTTCGATTCGGACGGGGCTGGGGCCGTCGGGAAGAAGACGAGGGGTGAAGACGGATGGGGGGCCCCCAAACTGCTCTGGGCACCTCCCACCCACCTCCAACCCCCAGATCCCTCAGGGGGAAGAGGGGCCAATGGTGGGCCCGGGAAAAATTTGGAAACCATTTGGGGGGTTTTGATAGGTGGGGTTAAATGTGTTTTTTTTTCGCTTTTTATAACCGTTAAAGGTTGGGGATCAAAACTTACCTTCACCCTTTTCGTTTGGGCCCGTCACTTTTAAAAACTTTTTTCTCGTTTTCCCGGGTTTCAAAATCCCTTCATAGGGTTTTCCCCAATTCGGGATTCTTCAATAATCCATGTTTTGATTTCCCCAACCCCTTAGAAAACCCTCTCTTTAAGTTTTTCAAAATTTTTGTTTTTTTAGACGTTTTTTTTGAAATTTAAAATGTTAGACCTTTTTTTTTTACAGTTAGGTATGATTGTTTTGGGCCTTTGTAGAATACCCGGATACCATAGCTTTAGGACCGCCCGACACAAATTCCGTAATGTTTTGAACCGGGGGCCTAGTCTTTAGCAAGTTCTCCCGTCATCTGGCCTTAAAAAAATTTTGCCCGGGATTTACTTTACAGTCCGTCTTTGTATAAAGTTGCAACCGAATCTGTGTCGTAATACATACCTGAAACAAAACCCCAAAGGCCCTCCAATGTTCGTTTCAATTTTTTGTCTAGCTTGGGCGTGGGAAATTTTGGGCCAAAAAACATTAAAAATTCTTAAAAGGGCTCCCAACCCCCTCTGATGTTTCCAGTTTTCAAAGGGCAACGTTCCCGGTTAATTTTCCCGAAAATTTTGGTTTTCCTGTTTCTTTAGGTTTTTAGATAGTTTAAACAAAATTTTTGGGATCCGCGTTATTAAAAGGGTTTTGTTTGGGTTTTTTTTTGGGGCCAAATTTACCCCAGAAGGGAAAATTTTAAAATTAAAATTTTTGCCGACATCTAAGGGCCTTCGAATCTTTTCAATTTTTTGATGGGTCCCAGCTGGATACCTTCGGGGTTCCACAGTAAACCTGAAATGTATTTTTTTGTTTTTTATCTTCTTGTAAATGGACACCATTTTTGGGTAGCCTGAGCTTTTTTGGCCTTTTTTTTTAGAAATGTATCAATAAAATCGTGAAAAGAACCCCGCTGCTGAACGAAACCATTTTATATTCCCCCAAAAGCTCAAAAATATCCAAAATACCATAAAACCTTTTTTTAATCGCCTTCCTTATTTCATCCATTTCCATGTTCCTGTCAGAAATTCGTTCATTGTCACTATGTACACCCAAACACTAACACCCCTGCTCCTCCCCAAACTCTACACAACACAAACATTTGTTTTTTGGGTTTATTTTTTGTAGGAAGAAAACCGGGAAAAAAAGTTGCTGGGAGGGGTCCCTTTTCACTTTGCAACCAAACCGTCGACATTTAAAAAAACGGCCCACGCCCCTTTTTGCGTTCCCACGTAGATTTTTGGGTTTTTTGGTTTTCCCTAAAAGGGTAATGGCCGTGTTTTCACAAAAAAAAAACCCGGGGAAAACGAACCCCAACATCAACGTACTGTATAGGAAATTTATTTGTGGTTTCACTTTTGTACAGTTTTTTAGTTTTCCGTACTCCTCCGAAAAAGGCATCCCGTGGGTTTTGGGGGCAGAGTATGCAGCATTAGGGGGGTGTTCTAGGTAGTAAATCGCCCCTCGTTCTTTGATTTTCCTAAACTCGCCTGCCACATTTCAACTAACTGGTATTTGTTTTTTTGGGGGGTTTTTTTTCCATTTTAAAACTTTGTTTCGGTTTTTGGGGGCAGTGGGAGAGTTTGGATGGGGCCCTTTTTTTTAGAGGGGGCCCCCTCTTGTAAGGGGGGAAAAATTTTTGGGGCATCCGTGGGGGAGTAGCAGCCCGGAACTGTAAAAATTGTCTCTCCGTTTGAAACCGTCCACCTTCATTCCCCCTACTTTAACTTCAGCTCCCTCCCTGCTGCTGGATCCTAAACACCCTTTTTTTTCCCCTTTCTTTCCCCAAAATAACCACTGAAGTGCAAAAGCCCGAAATTTATTTTTAAATAACCTGTTTCCCTGTTTTTTGGGAAAATTCCAAAATGTTTGGTTTTAGGAATTTTCGCCCGGGAAAACAAGATTAACCCCCCCAAAATCCCCCGATAGTAAAAATGCCTCCAAAAAAAGGGCGACTTGGCACCGGTCCAGGGAAAAACGAACTGAATTTTTAAAAAAGCTTTAGCGAGTAAACCCCGTCCGAAAAACAATATTCAAAATTTTCCTTTCTGAAAATTTAAATACATAATTGTTTTCCTTTCTTGTTGGTTTTTACCCTATTGGAATTTGGGCGTGGGTTTTTCTTAAAAAAAATTGGAAATGGGACAGTAGTAGCTTTGTCCGGGATAGGTCCTTTCGTAGTTCTGGTTCTGGGGGTGTTGAAAAGGTGTGGGAAAATATCCTTTTTTTTTTCAGGGCCCCAGGTCAAAGGCTTTGGGTATTTCAGAGAGAGCCATGGGAAAAGTTTAATTTTAAAAAGTCGGGTGAATCGGGCAATTTTTCCCAAATCTAGTTTAAAAACCCCTTTGGAACCTCTTGTTATTAAATTTAGGTGTGAATTTTTTTGTCAAGTTTGGGATTTCAGGATAAATGAAAGTCGAACCCTTTGAACCGTTGGGGGCGAAAAACCAGGCTTTTTTTTCTTTTTTTCCCTTCAGGGCATTACATAGTCCTTTTTTGTTCCAAGGGGTTGGCCTTTGGAAAGAATTTTGCATACGCGTAAGACACCAAAAACACACCGAAACACTAACCCCCCCAAAACCCCTTCCAGAAAAAGTTGCGATAAACAAAAAGTTCACAAAATTTCACCTTAGGGACTACATCGTTACTTAAACACCATCCCGCTGGTTTTTAGATCGAAAAAATATGAATGCAAAATCTTCTGTTTTTGGGTTTTTTATATCTTCAACCATATAACACTGTGGTTGGGGTCTTGGGAAAGGGATCACAAGAAATACAAAAAACACTTCACCCTTTCAGTACAGACAAACGACTTTCGGTCTTACAATTTTTTTGACACAACTTACACAAGTGGGATCCTACTACACACAATTTCCCCCCGATTGGGGCGATGAAACACGTTGGTTTTTTGAATCTTACAAACATTTTTGGAAAAGGTTAAATTCCTTTATGTTCACTGTTTCACGGCGGGGAGGTTTGGGATTTCAAAAACCTGGCATAAAGGAGGGGCACCTTTGTTTAGCCTTATGGGCTTAGGGAGTGTGGGATGCTTCACAAAAATATTTTTCAATTAAAGGCTGCATAAGACTATTAATTACATTTTAAAAGACCAGGGTTGGGGGGAAAAGGGTTAGGTTAATACTGTAAAAACTGGGATGTTTACTACCCCCCCTAAAAAAACAATTCACGGGCCCTTTCCCCATCATAATTATCCAAAATGTAAATTTTTTAGTTTTTTTAAAATATCCTGAAGCTTTTCAAAGGGTTTGGCAATAACCCGCCCCCCCTTTTTCATGGAATGTCCACTCTTTGCCTTGGCCCAACAATTTCTTAAACCCCGTCCGGGCTACCCATACACCCATCTTTTTTTTTTACACTGTACAATGGAAAACCCTTTTTTTGGGCGAGCGCTTTTTTCCTACCCCCAAGAGCTCTGGCAAGACACAAATTATCAAAATTTTTTGATACCCACTATTTTTCCCCTACGTGCCTTACAATCTTCCCTAAAATTTTTGTAAAAAAAACCTGGTCTCCCCTCTCCCTGAACCAACAGGTTGATTTACTCTAGTACATTCCACTTTAAAAAATATCACTGTTGTTTTTGACTCTTTCTTACTTTGTTTATACCCCCAAAAATGTTCCAAATTTAAATCCTCAACAATTTCGGAAGGGGGGTCTGAAGGCTACATACCCCGGCTCTTTATTTTTTTAAATTTTACTGGTTAAGGTGAACCCAAAAATGGGTCCCGTATCTGCAGCGCCCCAGATTTAATTTTATTCACAATTCACTGATCCCCCTCTGATCCCGTCAAAATTTCCCGCAACCCGGGGGGAGGGTTTTTTTTAAAAATTAAAAGTTGGTTTTTTGAACCGTACAATCTAAATTTCCTAAAAAATAGGGCTCGTTAGACCAACAAAAATTTTCAGGATCCATTTTTAAAAAACAAAGATTTTAGACACAAAAAAACCCGTTTAAAAACGCTTAAAAAAACGAAAAAATCAATATAAAAATCGAGTATAAAATATTGACTAAAATAATCGAAAGGGAAAATAAACGATAGAATAATCCCAATGGATTTTGTCAACTAAAGTAACCGAAATTACAACTTGTAGTTAAGGTTGAAATTAGGTTATAATAGTCAAAACTCACCAAGAGCCACTTACCCCCAAATTGGGTTTTAGGCCCCAACTGGGTTTTCCCCCTTTCCTGACCCACTTTTATTTGGGGTTTATGACGTCACTTTTAGAAGAACACTGAACACCTTGATTCCCCGGGCCCTTTTGAAAGTTTCAGAAGTTGGGGGGAGAAAAATGTTAGAAAAATGTGGTTTTTTGCTTATATCTCGGAAAAAGGGGGCGTCCTAAGCCTTTAAAATTTTTTTTGACCCCCCTTTAAACCCCAGAACATCTCAACCCATTTTGGCTATTTCCGACATAAACTGGGAAAAAAAAATTCCAAGAATAACGTCTCTGGGGCTTATCTTTTCCCCCCCACTCCGAATCCAAGTTCGTTATTTTCCGGGCCCATTTTCGCTCAAAAAATTTGGGACCAAATACAGATACGCAAAGCAATTTCAATGTAAAAATATTAAATTTTCTTTGACCCATAACTAATATTGATTTTTTTTTCCTTTTTTAGGTTGGGGGGGTGTGAAGATTTTTATAATTTGATGTAGTAAAAGTTAAATTTAAATTAAAAAATTTTAATAGTAAAGTCCAAATTTGATACATAAATGTAGGGATTATTAACCCTCCTTCCTGATCCCCCAGTGACACAGAATGGAAAGGGTTGGGGTTTGGGGTTTGGAAAATGAGGGGTTTGGAAATTTTTGGGGGGGAAACATGGGCGCCGCCATCTTTGGTACGTCATCAAAAAATGGACCAAACAGAGAGCCCGGCCACAAGGGGGGGCCCCCTTTTACTTTTCCAAAAGGGCTAAGTAGTCAGAAGTAGCCAACCCCATGTTCCAGGGGGAATTCCTAGTTTCAATTTTGCATAATTTTAGGGGCGATTTCCACCCTCCAAGGTCTAAGTAGTCAGAAGTAGCCAAACCAAATTTTCCAAAGGGGGGGTCCCTTTTACATTGCCCTATATTGTAATGCGTTTTTACCCTCCCAAGGTTCTAAAATAGTCAGAAGTAGCCAACCAAAGTTCCCCGGGGGGGGTCCCCAGTACAGGGGCATATTGTTTTGGAGCGAAAGTTCCCCCCTTCAAGGTCCTTTAAATAGTTTAAAGTAGCCCCAAACCCAAGTTCCAGGGGGAAATCCCCAGTACATTTGTATATTTTAGGTCGAAGTTTCCCACCCTCCCAAAGGGGCTAAGTAGTCAGAAAATAGGGCCCAAACTATGTTTTTCCCGGGGGGGGTCCTAGTACATGGGCATATTGTAGGAGCGATGTTTTCCCCCCTTCAAGGCTAAGTAGTCCCGAAGAAGCCAACCTATGTTCCAGGGGGGTTTCCCAGTACTTTGGGGCAAAATTGTAAAGGGGCGATGTTCCACCCCTTTAAGGTCTAAGTAGTCAAAGTAGCCAACCTATGTTCCAGGGGGGGGTCCCCAGTACATTGTGCATATTGCAGGAGCGATGTTCCACCCTCCAAGGTCTAAGTAGTCAGAAGTAGCCAATCTATGTTCCAGGGGGGAGTCCTAGTACATTCCGCATATTGTAGGAGCGATGTTCCACCCTCCAAGGTCTAAGTAGTCAGAAGTAGCCAACCTATATTCTTGTTACAACTACTCGATGTGTTTATGTATTTCCTGGTGTAATATTCTGTTTATTGTTGTTGTAGGTTAAGGGAAGGAAGGGTGTATTGCTAACGTGCATAATTACTCACCTTTTAAAAATAGAACAAAATATGTGAAATTCTTAATGGGATTGAACAGTTAGAACAAAAATACAAAATAATATTGTATTGGAGCTACAAAACATAGCTCTGGTACCAAAAAATAATCATTGTTACTTTAATTAATTTTTAAGTCTTCATATGAAAGACAGTCACACTTAGACTTATATTACCTTTGTGAAAAATTAAATAATACTTTATCAGTAAATGTGAGTGGTAAAAAAGGACGCATGTGATATTCAATTTAAACGAATGGTGAGTGTTGAGGTTGGTAATGTTTGGGAATACTTCATATCTAGTAAACAACGTTAAGTCACTAATCGTTTACTAAACAATCACATCGAAACAGCGTTGTTTTCATGTGGTTTAGGTTTTTATCGTAATAACACTCAGCAATGCATTGACTGATTTGTACTTTTCTTAAAAGAAAGTATCAATAATCAGAGTCGTTTAGGTCTAATAAGGCTATATATAGGGTTCAGTACTTCGTAATAATAAATGTTGATGCTCAAACATTTAAATTTGTCTTTAAAAGCAACACTTCTATAAATTTAATATTTAAAAATTTTACTTAAACAAAAATTACTAGTTATAATATTCAATATCAATATAGAACTAATTGATACTTGTTTTTTGTTTATGAAAAAGATAAGTTTCCAAAATCTATTCCTTTTCTCATGTGCTACAATCATTTTCTCAAAGATAATCAGGTCAGTGATTATATGTAGTAAAATGTTCAATTTACACTAGTAATAACATTTTCTCAAATCAAAACAACAAATAACAACGAAGGAATAAAACTTAAACTGCTACTGTTACTCTCCAATGACCTCTTACTATCACTTGGATTTAATAAATATGATTAGACTTTATTAGTTTGAGTTGTGTTTATGGCAAACTCCTCGTCAGCCAGTTTGATTACATGTCAGTGAACACATATGAACACTTATATATACAACAAGGAAGCTCTCTATTTTTAATCTTGCAGTAGATATCCTGATGTAAATAACCATAGTTGTGATTGGAGAATCAGTAATATATGAATATGATAACAAAGATTCGTATGTATCCGAAAGTGGATGAGAAATCCCTCAATGAATAATTTTGCATGCAGAAGTGATTGGAAATCCCATATTTATCTTTCTCCCATATGCGTTATTGATCGTAAAAAATATTTTTTACAAGATGGTCTAAAAATCTATTTTGGCGTCCCCTCAACATTAAGGTGGCTTATTCGAAAAAAAATGTTGGTGTCTGTCCATATGTGTGCGTGTGCAGTCATTGGAGATCAAACGGATGGATCAGTTTTTATGAAATTTGGTATATATGTGTATTTAGCCAACATCTCCAGAAGAATTTTTTACTTTTTTGAAATTTTTGTTTTTTTATTTTTATGAACAAAAAATATACAAAAATATAATGTTCTCAAAATGGATCTAACGATTTTGATTAAGTTTTCACGAAATAAGTGAATGACAATTTAAAATATTTTAGTAAAAACGGCATGTCTCTAACTCGACTAGTTTGTGAGTTATGAGAAAAAACATACTTGGGAATCACGCTGGTGATTTTAAAAGTTTTTATTTTTTAGTGTTTAATATGGGGGAAACTTTGTGCCAATTCTTTGGAACCATTTATTATGAATAGCTTAATGAAGAAAATCAAAGTCTTTCGAGTTTGCAAGATAGGTGGGAGAGTTTCTCCTAAGATAAGTGAACATTGGTCATACGGTAGTTGTGTACAGAGTACATGTGTACGGGGGGATGATCTATGCATTAAATTTAATTCAAAGTATAGAAGTTTAGCTTGACGTGAATAGAAGAATATAATAATGCACGATCTAAATCTGAAATATTTTACAGTACAGTAGGTTTCTTTTTTTCAGGAAACTCCCTGGGAGCAGTAATGGGGGCAAATGTTCTGAACATTACTTCACCCAACAGGTGGGAAAGCAAACCCAACATTTCCAACACAACATTTATAAAGTAACGCATAAGTTGTAGATGGTATTGTTATTGTCAGTTGCCTTTAACATGAGGTCAGCATTAAGGGCCGTTACAGTACTTACATTACAACAGCAGTAAGTTATTGCAAATTGTAAGACAAAGTTAAACTCCAAACACAGGAATAACCTTTTCCTGATATTTGATGCTAATATCCATATTCAGCCACTTTTTATTCAGCTTGTTGGCGTTGAGGTTACTCCCCTGACTTTAGTTTCTGCTCATTTGAACGATCATTAAGACCAAAGCCAATTAGAATAAAGTATCTTGATGCTTTTCCCCACTCTCAACATAGACAAGGTTGTGGGGATAAGCACCACTGAGGATCCAAATTCCTATAATTCGATTTTTTTCCACGGCCTAGATGGAATTTTAATAAAGCATACAGGGAGGCCACTACCACTAGGCTTAACGATAGCATCAGGTTAATTCCTCCTACAATAAGAATCACGATCGTTTTACAAATCTTGTCTCGTCCATTACTAAAGCTTGCATACCAAGAGGACACAGAAAGGAGTATATACCAGGATGGAGCAAGGAATCAGAGGACATTTACAAAGAGTATAATGCCACCATAAACTCCAACATAGCTAATCTGCTGCTGCACTCTCTTGACAGTACCAGAAGAGAAAAATGGGTAAAACTGTTTTAAGATATAATCTTCACCCACAGCAGTAGGAAAAGCGTGTTCACTTTTAAGGAACCTACTCTACTGGTAAATCTCCAAATCAAAGAGAAACGCTTCATCCAAAGGCCTCTGATATAGCTAAACGGATAGTCAGCTTATCAAAATCAGCTCGCCAGCCTTCAGAACAAACACGTGCTTTACAAGTTGAATGAAATAAAAAAAGAGCCAAATGGCATCGCTGGAAGTCTCCAGACATTTCACGGAGGAAGAGATAGACAGAGTAATTTCTGCTATACCATCAGGGAAAGCTGCCAGTCTTGATAGTATCTTTCCAAAATTTCTGCAGCATGCTGGTAGAAAAGTAAAACAATGGTTTAAAACAGTCTACAATAAGATATTAGCTACAGGCAATTTGCCAAAAGCATTCAAGCGATCAAAAGTAGTAGCTGTTCTGAAGCCTGAAAAAGATCCTGAAAGGGTGGAAAGTTATCGCCCAATATCTCTCCTTAGTGTTTGCTATAAGTTGCTAGAAATAGAATATAACCCATTCTTAAATTATTATGTTGATTATAAAACTCTTGATACAAAAAATTATTAGAAAGCTTTAATAAAAACTTAATGATTATGCTGATCTTTGCACCAAAATAAGGTTGAAAAGACACATGCGCCAGTTATATGGAGATGAAGTTGGTGCTAGAGGTCTGACTGCCAAGTTAACTCTATTTGATTTTTTTAAGATCTTGGTCTCGGAAGAAAAAAATATATACTCCTTCTTGAAAAGAGCATAAAAAATGGCAGTAAAATCCTCTTACAAACCCTGGCTAAAGAGATCTTAACCTTGGACTCAGCGAAGGGGACAGTTGTAGTCACACAAGGTGCTGGGTCCCTTAACCCCACGGTTTTGGGCCACCCC